>KZ651516.1:23847-42201 GCA_001010745.2 Gerris buenoi
TTAGTCCTTTATTAGTTTAAAAGTTATAGTTCCTTTAAATTAGTCCTTTATTAGTTTAAAAGTTATAGTTCCTTTAAGTTAGTCCTTTATTAGTTTAAAAGTTATAGTTGCTTTAAGTTAGTCCTTAATTAGTTTAAAAGTTATAGTTCCTTTAAGTTTGTCCTTTATTAGTTTAAAAGTTATAGTTGCTTTAAGTTTGTCCTTTATTACTTTAAAAGTTATAAGCGAACATAAGCGAAAATCATAACATCGTTATAAGCTAATTAAAAGTTATTAATTATTATTGAGATACTTTTGTTGGACGTTAAAGTTTGTTTATATCTGACAAAATACCGACAAAATTCAAATAATTAAATTGATAAAAGAAATTAAATAAAATAAAAATAAAGAGCGCAGAAAGTTCAAATTAATCTGGGGCTATCTGCGGGTTATTTTCGATAAACTATAAAAGTTTCATACAAATCAGATAAGTACTTTTGAAACTATAGGTGTAAATAAATGTATATTTGTGCGCATGTGGAAGAGAAATAAACGAACGCAGAAGGTTGAAACTTATATGGGACCAACAATTACCTAATTATGATTATGACCTACCATTTAATTAAATTTAATTTAATTAAAACACAAATTTAATTAAAATCGGACTTGTAGTTTTTCAGATGTTGGTGTTGGTTCGAAAAAATTGAGCGACAGACAAACAGAGAGACAGACACGGAACCAAAAATGTTCCCTGATGTCTGAAACGGATTTCTGTCTTGGAAATTTTTGAAATTGGAGACATATAATATTTTCGTTCTTCAGATCGATCACACAGCTTCCGTTACCTTCGGTAAGCTCGAAATGAAAAAAAAGTGAAAATTATTCTGTGTTTGTCTCATTACGTTTATAAATTGCGAGTGTTGCATGTTAATGTTAAATACCAAAAACTGAGGTTAGGTTGTCATTGAGAAGTATATTAGTTAGATAAATGTTTTGTGAATGAACCATTGTCAAGAAAGGAGAGTAATGTAAACTCTATATTACATAGTGTTGTGTAATATTCCCTGCTCGAGTTACATCGCCTCTATGCTACGACTATATCTTCAACTAGCTTTCTTTTTATTTTATTTATTTAAACTAAGTTAATCAAATATATTATTTCGTATTTATCTTAATAATATTATTGCAAAATATGACCAAATGAAGTAAAAAAAAATCGGTCCGAGACTACTCATACAAACTTTTTTGTATATGAATTCATATTAACTTAGCCCAGTTTTTTCCATTTATTAGTTTTCGTAGGTGCATTTAATAACTATTCAACATTTCATTGATATTTGCCATAAAAAATAACTTCTTCTCGCTGTGGAACCGAACCCGGCATCTCTTCGTCCGCGTTTAAACCTATTTTCTCAGGAACTAGATTTTTCACTGCCATTTTCATAAAATGCTACTACAGATTTTTAAGTTGCCTTTTTAGGGTTTCGTTGGTGCAACCGAAAAAAAAAGAAAGAAACACTTATAGTTCCTGAGTCTGTCTGTCAGTCTGTTCGGTTTCAATAACTTTTGAATTAAAATATATAAAAACGTGAATCTTATTATGATTATATCAATATTAGTGATCATTTAGGTTTGTCGAGTAGTTCCTTTTGATTATGCTAACAATACTTTTTAGGGTTTTGAAGATACTTCTCGAAACCCTCATGCCGAGGGTGATGTGTCCGTCTGTCCGTCGCTCTTTGGTTCATGCGGTTCATATCTCCCAAACTTAATGACTGTTTACGCTAAAGAGCTGAAATTTGACAACACTGGCCAACCACAGGTAAAATATACAGAATACGCGCATGCGCAATTTGCAAAAATTTTAGAGTGGGGTATCAAATGAAAGCTGTTGAAAAACAGGATTTAAATATATATGCTTTTTTAAATGTAACATTCTTTATTGGTTTTATAAGTCAAAATATACCCAAAACAAATCCCCCCCCCCTCCCCAACTACTAGATGACGGCTGGTTCTAAAATTTCTAAATAATTCATGGTTATACCTTATGGTGAAGTGATTAAAATATCCTGGAAAAATGTAATTTATTTAGTCATTATTACCGATAAAATCAATGTGAACCCCCGGGGGATCGAACCAGAGACCCTTGAAGTTAAAGAAGAAAAATCATAATTACATAACGGGTTTGCAATCTATGAAACCCTAAAAAGTACTTGAACGTAAGTACTTCCCTGTGACTTTTTTGGGCACTATTTTACTTTAGCACCCCCCTTGGTTCTAAAATTCTAAACAGTAGTCCACCCTACCAAAGTCTCAAAGGTTTGTTTGTTTGTCTCCCCTAAGACATTAAGACTCCTGGGGCAGTTTTATATTTAATATTCCTTTATCTTAATAGTTGATTAGACTAAGGGATATTGTCACAATTATATACACAAGTGTGATATTCCTTTGTCCCAGGGTACATTCGAATAAATATCTCTTCGTCTTAATAGTAATTTAGACTAAGGAATATACGTTACTCTGTATATGTTTTTAAATAACTATTTACACAAAGGAATATAGGGGGGGGGGGGAGGGGGGGGGCTAAATTAAAAAAAAAATACTCTTTTTTATACACTGAAATGTGAATACATGTTTCCTTCTTGAAGTGTTAATAAAATTAATATAATTTAGTAACAAGTAGTTAATAAACTAAATAAACTAAATAAATAATAATTTATTTCATGATGTATGAATCCGTGTAGCGTTTTAAATTTAAATTTAGAACAAAAGAATAGGTTTGACTCATGAGCAGTTTGACGTCCAAATAGTTGAACAGAAAAAGATTTAGAACTTGGCAACACTGCGAAGTGAGTCCGAGCCAATAGTTCTAATTATAGAGCTGCCTTTGACTCGATCGATTTATGACATGAGTCAACCACGATGAACGATGGACATAGACGTACCGTGCGTTGAGCTGTAGCCTCAGTTGAGCTATAAACTGTATAATATTAGACCTATTTTTCTTTTTACTTTCTCCTATAAACAGAAAGTATTGTGATGGCGCGAAAATTCGGTTTTGAGATTTTGATGGATTTACACGTTTTGAGGTCCCCTGAGACCAAAAAAAGTGTTTTTTAAAAAATGTTTGTCTGTACAGACACCTGAATCCTAAACTACTGGATCGATTTTGACGAAATTTGGCATACATGTTTAGAAAAATCATAACCCAAAGCGAAATCGAGAAATTAATTTTAGCTCCAAATTTGGGGGCGCTACCCCCAAAAACTCTGGATTTACTATTAACTGGATTTACACACTTTGAGATCCCCTGAGTCCTAAATAGTGTATTTTTCCTTTTTTTAAAAAAAATGTTTCTCTGTCTGGGCAGACGCCTGGAGCCTAAACTACTCAGCAGATTTTGATGAAATTTGGCATACATGTTCAGAAAAATCATACCTTGAGCTTGAGGTGAAATCGAAATCGAGAAATGAATTTTAGCTCCAAATTTGGGGGTGCTACTCACCAGCCACCAAAAATTCTTAAAAAACGGGAAACAAATTATTTCCCGAAAACGGTTCTGGCGATTTTGATTAAAAAATCCTAAAATGTAGACCATTTAAATACGAATGTAACGATATAAGCCGTTTTACTGGGAAAAATCTAGTTCCTGAGAAAATAGCTTAAAGAAACGCGGACGTAGAGAGCCCGAGTTCGATTCCCCGCCCAGGAGAAGTTATTTTTATGATAAATTTTGATGAAATACTCAATAATGCATAATTAAATGTTCATACGAAAACTAAAAAATATAAAACACGTGTTTAAGTAATTATGATCTCGTATATGAGAAAGTTTGTCTGAGTTGTCTCCAACCGATTTTTTTTTATTCTGATACTCCCGTTTACGTACAAGGATATTTCCCGATGGACTAAATAGATGCTTTAGAAAGGGTCTGTTATTACTTATTAAACTTTTTAGGGATTTGTTGGTAAAACTAAAGAACCCCTTATAGTTAAAGAAACCCTCATAGTTTCCTTTCCTGTGTCTGTCTGTCTTCTGTCTGTCAGGTTCCAATAACTTTTGAATCAAAAATCAAAAGAGATAAAAACAAAGCTTTCCAATACTAAAGATCGTATTGACGCGCACACAGAACAAATATAGTCAACTCAAAATTAACGGCCGTTCAAATCTAAAATGGCGGATAATTAACGTCACGTGAAAAAAACCTTATTTTTAAAAATTTTGAGTGAGGTATCAAATTAAAGGTATTTAAGAGTAGATTACAAAAATATATAACACTTGTGGAAAGTGTTTAATTTTCCCCGTCATTTGGTCAAAAAACATCAAATTTTTGCGTTTAAAATATACGTTATGTCCCAGGATCGACTTGACGATACGTGAAGTGACCAAATAATTTCATTTTTCGATAAAAAGTCATTCTTGATCATCCCTCCTGCATGTCCTCAAATGAAGATTTATCGTATTAATATTTTATTCCATGTTACCAGTTCTCAAAAATTGCGTTTTTAAAATCACACAAGAGGGAACTGGTCTAAATTTTAATTTTCTGACAAAAAATCATTCTTTATAAAAAAAATTATATTTTTCGATATAAGAAAGGAAATACAAAAGAAAATAATTATTTGTATTTCACCTCCCCCCCCCCCCCCCCCCCCCCCCCCCCCTCCTCAAAAAAAAAAAAAAAAAAAAAAAATTTTTTTTTTTCCCCCCCCCCCCCCCCCCCCCGCTTACCTCACTTTTAATAAAATAAAAAAAACATTCAAATATTAAAAAAAAGAGGAATCGTTTTGAAAGAGGAACAATGATTCTTGGATACATTATTATAGAAATGGTATGTTAGTAATGGATAATAAATAAATTGGTAAGGCGTGAAGCCTCACGTAAAAAGGGTTTCGTTGGTGTAGTGAACAAAAATAAGTAAGGGGGGGGGGATTATTAATTTTTTTGACAAAATGGTGGGGAAAATGAAATATTCCCCACAACTGTTATATATATTTTTGTAATCTATTCTTCAATACCTTTCATTTAATACCCCACTCAAAATTTTAAAAAAATATTTTTTTTTCGAGTGACATGAATTAGCCGTCATCTTGGATTTCCAGTAAATCAGATCGAGTTGCTAATCTTATTTTTTCATTGGCCCAGCAGAACGCACATTTTGCTTTGCGGAAGTACGACTTTAGGGGGGGGGGACACGAAAAATTTCGATCTTTTTTGACAAAATGGCGCCGAAAATTAAACGCTAACCCTAAGTGGTATATATATATTTGTATTCATTTGATACCCCACTCAAAATTTAAAAAAAAAAAAAATTTGAGTGACATGAATTATCCGCCATCTTGGATTTCCAGTATATCAGATCGAATTGCTAATCTTATTTTTTCTATGGCCCAGCAGAACGCACATTTTTCATATTTTTCTATAATTTTAGTAATAGCGGAAGTACGGTTTTAGGGGGGGACACGAAAAATGTCGATGTTTTTTGACAAAATGGCGCCGAAAATTAAACGCTAACCCTAAGTGGTATATATATTTGTAATCTACTTTTCAATACTTTTCATTTGATACCCCACTCAAAATTTTAAAAAAATATTTTTTTCTCGCGATGTGAATTATCCACCATTTTGAATTTAAACAGCTGGTTATTTTGAGTTCTCTATATTTTTCCTGTGTGCGCGTCAAAACGATCTTTAATAGTGGTTAGTTTCAGGCTTTTATCTCTCTTGCTTCAAAAGTTATTGGAACCGTACAGAGTGACAGACAGACCCAGGAACGAAACTATAAGGGTTTCTTTTTTTTGGTTTTACCAACGAAACCCTAAAAATTAAATTACTTTTTTACGATTTCTCCTTATTAATAACTTTTTATTTAAATAAAATAGGTCTATTCCACAATTAATTGTTGATTTAACACGATTATCAAAAGATTCCTCATTTTTTAAAAATTTGGAGTTTTTTTTTATTAAAAGAGAGGTAGGGGGGGGGGAGGTGAAATATATATATATATTTTTTATTTCCTTTCCCATATCGAAGAATATAATTTTTTATAAAGGATGACTTTTTTTCATAAAATTAAATTGGAGACCAGTTCCCTCTTGTGTGATTTTAAAAAATCGCAATTTTTGTGGACATAGTTAACGTGGAATAAAATGTTAATACGACCAATCTTCATTTGAGGACATGCAGGAGGGATGATCAAGAATAACTTTTCGTCGAAAAATGAAATTATTTGGCCACTTCACGTACCGTCAAGTCGATCCTGGAATCCTGGGACATACTGTACGTATATAAATATGATTTTTTAAAATATTAAAAAAAAAAAAAAAAAAAAAAAAAATCCCCCCCTCCAACTAATTGGCTGGTCCTAAAATTTTGTAATAATTCATTCAAATACCTTATTGTGAGGCGATGAAAATTTCCTGAAAAGATGTGATTTGCCTTGTTGTTATTACCGATAAAAAAAACATTGTGACTCCACGGGGGGTCGAACCAGAGACCCCTAAGGCCTGAGTTAGAAATAAAATTCATAATTATTATTATTATAATAAGGGTAAGAAAAGTATAAAAAGTACTTCCTTGTCATTTCTTGGTTTTACCAAGGAAATCCTAAAAAGGGTTTTTATTTATTAAATAATTTATAATTTAGTTGTACTACACTAATTAATAATTAAGGGTTACAACTAGCAGGGGGTATGGGGTATGGCGGGGGTGGTCCGGAATAATTAATTTCAGGCTGAGTGGTCCGAAGACGGAATTTGGGAAACTTGGGAATTTGGGAACTACTCCTTTAGGCAAAGAGGAAAGAGGACTATTAGGAGATTTGTTTTAAAGTAGAACAGACTAACTAATAACTAGACTACTAACAAACTAATAACTAATCTACTAACTATCTATATTAACTAGACTAAAAACTAACTAATGATCCTAACAAACTATAAAGATAATAACAATTGGAGAAAATTTGTATCTAAATATTTGACTTTTAAATATTGTTAGATTAATTAAATGAGAAATATTAAAAAGTTTATAAATTAGAAGAATTTTGTAGAGTCTAGACCAGACAAGGGAAGTACAGCACGCGTGCCAACCTTGGCACGCTCTAATATTTTCCTGCCACGAGGAAAATTTGAAAATATTCATTAAACAATGTATATAATTAAAAATAAATAAACATGGTCATCCTATAATAATGACTTTCATTGCATTGAATGACAATTCAAAACCTTTTAAACGAATATTTAATCTGTAATAACGTAAGTTGGCAAAGACGGGTCACATCCTTTGAAACATTTGTGAATTACCTGAAAGAAATACGCCTTTTTACTTTCACTTTCTCGTATAAATAGAAAGTATGGTAATGGCGCGAAAATTCTATTTTGATGTATTTACACGTTATGAGGTCCCCAGAGTCCAAAAAAGTGCTTTTAAAAAATGTCTGTCTGTCATCTGTGCAGACGCCTAGAGTCTAAAGTCTAAACTGCTGGACCGATTTTGACAAAATTTTGCATACATGATCAGATAAATTATACCCCGAGGTGACATCGAGAAATTAATTTTAGCTCTAAATTTTGAGGTGCTACTCCCCAAAAACTCTGAAAAAAGAAGAAAAAAATGTTTTTTCTCAAAAACGGTTCCGACTATTTTGATTAAAAAAATTCTGTAATGTAGTTCGTTTAAATACAAATCTAAAGATATAAGCCGTTTTTCCGGGAAAAAATTAGTTCCAGAGAAAATAGCTTTAAACGCGGATGGAGAAAGTATAAGCCCATGATCGATTCCCAGCTGGGATGAAGTTACTTTTATGATAAATTTTTATGAAATGTTCAATTATAACTACGTACATTTTTCTACGAAAACACTAAAATTAATATGGACAAATGAATATAAAAAACACTGGACTATGATCAATTTTAATGAAATGTTCAATAATAATTAAATATGCCCACGAAAACAAATAAATGGAAAACACTGGGCTCAGTATATTATGAACTCTTATATAAGAAAGTTTGTCTGAGTTGCCTCAGACAGATTTTTTTACTTCAAAACTATGAAATTTAGTATTTTTTTATTCATTTTGATTCCTCCACCTCTTCTAAGGTATATCGTCCAGTAGTTCAGTCTGAACTATTGATGTTGTTATGATTATATTAGGAGTTTTGAGATTGGAGACGTGGAACTATGCCAGTCTAGGGAACTGCTGCAGTAGATTGGAGACGTGGAACTATGGGAGTCTAGGGAACTGCTGCAGTAGATTGGAGACGTGGAACTATACGAGTCTAGGGAACTGCTGCATTAGATTGGAGACGTGGAACTATGCGAGTCTAGGGAACTGCAGTAGATAGGAGAATCATTCTTCGACCTTGCTGCTAGCCTAGCACTCAGACTGACTCAGACTAATTCACTGTGTCAACCCGTTCAGGCTAAACAACATAATATCTCCATCATTCATTTGTTTCATTGTATTTTTTCAACAGCTTCTCTAAATGTAAACATGCTCAACTATCTGTCTAATCATAACTGCACTGTATTACAATGTATCGCAGCCAAGTAATTACTACAAATGGAGAAATATATGATCAATAGGGAATGTATAACCAAGCAAACCTGTTGGCTTTATTACTTTAAGTATTGTGGTGGCGCGAAAATTTAATTTTTGAGGTTTTGATGGATTTACACGTTTTGAGGTCCCCTGAGTAAAAAAAAAGAGTAGTTTTTATAAAATGTCTGTCTGACGTCTGCTCAGAGGCTCGGAGTCTAAACATACTAGGCTGATTTCATTTACATATTACGTTTTTAAATTTTTTGTCATAAATCATAAATTTGAAACCTGTCAAAATGAAGATCGTAAACATGTCAAAACAAATAAAATAACTTGCGGATTTTTTCTGAACGAACTTCCATTCAGCAAAATTTGCTGAAAACGAATTAAATTCTGCTGAAATAAAATATGGCTAAAAGTATTAAAATAATGCATTGTCGTCGTGTTCTAAGCTACTCTAAAAGTATCAAATGTCCAATGTCCTGGTTGTAATACAACCAGGAGGGGAGTCATGGTTAACGACCACATCTTCACACAAGAGTGAAGATTTCGGTCCCTAACTCGGGTTTGTTTAATGGGCCCACCTTAGTGGCCTGTGTCTTCAGGTGTAAAAGCCCCCGGAATAATAATAAAAAATAAGCACCACCAAATTTAGAGGTTAAATTAATGTTTTAGATTTCGCCTCAGGGTATGAGTATCTGGTAGGGGTATCTGAACATGTATGCTGAATTTCGTCAAAGTCGGCCCAGTAGTTTAGGCTATAGGCATCTGCAGAGACGAAAGACAGATTTTTTTTTTTAACTTTTTTGGACTCAGGGAGGGGACCTCAAAACGTTTAAATACATCAAAATATCAAAATCGAACTTTCGCGCCATCACGCGAGAGAGCAAGAAGGAACACTTAGAGACAGATATTAGTAAGAGCATTTAAAAGATGACGTTATTATTTAATTAATATACTCATTAAATTTTTTTTTTAATATGGAAACCAAGTAGATATTGTGTAAGTTAGGTTTAAATAGTTTCGGCTCGAGGTCATTACTATAGTTTCTCTATAAAAATTAAACACTACGAATAACGTATACGTGCATTTAAAATAAAATAAGAAATTGTAGAGTTTTAATGTAATATGTCGTTTATCTTTTAATCGTTAAAAGCTAAATTTAATTAATTAGGTAAATGAAATAATCAGTAATCTAGTTTCCAATCGCATTTTATAACTCTTATTTTTTAAAAAAAAAATTAACTTAACAATTATATTCGTTTGTTTTGTTTTCTGTAAAAAAAAAAACGACGATGTAATGATATGGCGAACTCTATCAATGTATTTATATAGGAAGCTAGTTTGTGAACGAGTGTAAGTGTGTATATAGTGTGTAAAACCACCTTAGTGTGTACTGTTTGAATGGGAAGCGAGTTTTTTTTTATATAACCCGTGTGATGAGGTCGGAGCTTTGGCTTTAGCACGGGGCATTACGTGTGTGTGAGTGTAGTGTAACGTAAACACGGTGTGTATTTACGAGGCGTTGTTAACGTGTTGGAGAGATGGGCGGGTAGTTAGTCGAGGAGTGGGGGTACGGAGGTGAGTCACCAGCTCGAAACGACTCAGTCAGGCTTCGGCCGTCGACCCGTCTACATTGACTCTATGTCTCTTGTCTTTTCACCTTCGTGAGCAAGCACACTTGTTTTCTTCTACTAAACTTTCTCACATCTTATAAATTGAAAGAAAGTAAATACAAAAATATGAAGAGAAAAACATAAAGACGATCTTAAATCAGAGGATTCTTTATCGTCAATATTTTAATTTTAATTAAAATAAACAATATACATTTTTGTTTTACGTGTTTTTTCGTTTATCTCTCTTTTTTTGTCGAAGTGATAACATTTTAGCGGGAACATTTCGTATGTAAAGCAGGACTTGATATAGTGGATCAAAGTTAAGATGGCGGGTGAAGTGTCAGGTTTATCGTGCGGTTGCTCAAGGAGGCACACTGTGCCGCACTAACAGTGCCTACAGACTACCTGTTGCCTACCAACCAGACTTTCAGGTACTCACATTAATATAACAAACTTAAAAAGCACCTGTCACTTGTCTTAACTTATATTAAAACAATACAACTTACCTGCATCCTAATAATAAATACACTTTAACTGTTATCTCATATCTCAATCATATCACCTTTCTTTTTTTTATACGTACATATTACGTATCTCACTTCCGTATATTCCAACTTTTACTTCTGTAATTCACTATATATATATACATTTTCATTCTTTAAATGAAAACTTCTTAATGGTTGCTTCTTATATAACTGTACTGGCACTTCTTTAGATTGTTACTCCCCTTATAAAACAACACAGGGGAGTAACAAACCAAAAGAAGGTGTACGGAACGATCTTCTTTTTAGATTGTTACTCCCCTTATAAAAACAGAAGACTGATATTCCTTTGTCCCAAAGTACATTGGACTAAACATCCCTTTGTCTTAATAGTTATTTAGTCGGTCATTTTTAGTCTAAAACAACATAGGGGAGTAACAATCTAAATAAATACCACCTTACTTAAATGTCTACAATTTTCTTACTTTTCCTCACCTATGGTAGGAAAAGTATTGTATTCACCCAATATTTTTATTTATTTATTTATTTTTCGAGATATCAACTGAATTATCCGTTTTGGGGTGTTTTTAAGACCTCCTGAGTGGTTTTCAGCATGACGTCTGTATGTGTGTATGTATGTGTGTTATCATCGTAGCGTCCAGGGTTGTTAACAACCTAGAGATGTATGTATGTGTGTTATCATCGTAGCGTCCAGGGTTGTTAACAACCTAGAGATGTATGTATGTGTGTTATCATCGTAGCGTCCAGGGTTGTTAACAACCCAGAGAATAGAAACGACAGAAAAATCATTCTGTACTTCTAGTTCTGCCGCCCAGGGAAATCTACATTTTCCGCCATCTTGAACCCATGATTTGCTGAGTCAGCAACAATTTAAAAAAAAAATCTTAAAGTGATCAGTTCGTGTTGAAATTTGGCGCGAACATATCACTGTATGACAAGCTAATCCACTAAATTTAATTTCGATATTGGCCGCCATTTTAAAGTTATCGATTTTTTGAGTTTTGAAACTTTGACGGTTAATAATACTGAATGTATAAATACATTTTTGACAAATAGCATATCGTTTGGAATCGGTAAAACATAAGTCATTCAAAAATGCGGTCACCCATCCAAGAACTGACCACAACCAATGCTGCTTCCTCGAGCATTGGTCTTCAGAAGGAGAGACCAGTTAAGTACTGTCCGAACTCCTCTTATAATTTCTTATGAATTTACTGATTCCACGCTGAATAAAATATGTCCTACGTAAAATAAACTTATACTTTATTTATTTAGATAAACTAAAACTTTAACGACCCAACAAAAAACGACTGATATACAAGAAAAGGGACAAACCATACGAAACTATAAAACTTTATTATTTTCAAATACAACTACACTACATCAGTCGTTATTTAACAAAACTGAAACAACACAAAAATCATCTATTTTATTATTATAATAATCACAAAAGACAATAACTGTAACTTACAGATATGATGACGTCACAGATTTTTTATTTATGAATGACTTGTTTATGGTTACGTGCTCATTGCAGGGGGAAGTATAACTAAATCTTTGTTTAGATTAGTAAGTTTATTTTTAAAATTAAACTAAATCTTTGTTTAGATTATTAAATGCATGTTTTTATTATTTATGTTAATGCAATCTTTTTGTCTATTCTTTATGTAGACTTTGTCATTTTCGAATGGAAGCTATTTTTCCGATCCTTAGCGGCTATAAACAGAACTGTTGATTATTTAGACGGTACGTGTTATCGTTATCATGTATGATAAGCATGTTAGGCTTTTTTGAATGTACTAATGGACATTTATTTAGTGTTTCTGTTTGAATGAGAAATTTATAAAAGCAAGTGTTTCATACATAATTATATTTTGACAGAAAAAAATAAAACTTTAAATAGTGGCGTGTTATTTTTACGTGTGTATTATATATTTTTAATGGAGAATTATAATATTCTCGCTCTTTGAAATGCGACACAGATAATTTTGGTGTGTAGAGTTTTCTTGTAAATAAAGAATTTTATTTATTGAAATAAATCAGGTTACAAATTGGGAACTAAATATGTCACTATTTAAACTACTGCCAATTTAGTCTTTAGGGAAACTATTCTCAAAAATGTAATCTTGTGGCAAATGTTTAGCTATTATCTTTTATTATATTATGTATCATTGAGTCGTCACTCTCAAAAAAAGTATCGAAATCCTAATTAATATAAAATGGGCGCACAGCCAAGAACTATATTTATAAACATGACCGATACAGTGTTGATGTCATCATCTTTTTTTGGGAATTAAATCTATCTTTAATTTTTTTACAAAAATTGGCAACATTTATTTTTCTCTGTATTTTCAATTCAAAAAGGTAAAATTATTAGAGCCAACTTTTTGATATTGCAATTTAATTTAAATGTATATTTGTCTGTCTGTTAGGTACACAAATTTACTCAAACTATTTGTACAAATGGTACAAAACTCTTTTTAATTTACTCGTTATATTCTGCGTTTTGTCTTCTTATGACTTATCACTGCGATCGAACATTATCAATTTACATTTTTTTGGTACATGAACCTTTTTAGGGTTTGTTTGGTCCTTTAGTCCTTTCCGAAACCCTTAATGGTTTTCGTAATTCGTCTGTCCGTCACTCTTTGATTCATATCTCCCAAACCGTTTAAGCTAAAAAGTTGAAATTTACTACTAAAAAACTTTTTGGACACACACATAGGAAAAATATAGATTGAGCGCATCCCTGAAAAATGTAGACTGCCAATTGGTGTGGCACATAGCTTCCTCGCATTCTACCAACGTAGAATTATTTATTGTCTAATTGCGGTTTAATTGTTTCCCCCGTTTTTTCCATCTGTCAAAATTGTTCTGATTTTTTACACGAATTAAAGTATCAATTTAGCAAAAGTTAAAGAGCGCAGACGGTTCAAATTAAACTGGGGCTATCTGCAGGCTACTTTCTATAAACTATAAAAGTATCATTCAAATCTGATTAGTACTTTTGAAGCTATAGTTGTAAATAAATGTATGTTTGTGCGCGTGTGGAAGATAAAAACAAATAAGTGCAGAAGGTTGAAACATATATGGGACCAACAATGGGCTAATTATGACCTACCACCCAAATTTCATTAATATTGGACGTGTAGTTTTTAAGATATGGTGTTTCGCAAAAATTGAAGGACAGACTGACCGACAGACATACACGGAACCAAAAATGATCCCTGATATCTGAAACGGATTTCTGTCTAGGAATTTTTTAAATCAGAGACCTAACAATTTTTCGTTCTTCAGAACGATCACATAGCTTCCGTTACCTTCGGTAAGCTCGGAAGTAAAATGAATAGATTTCATTTAGCCACTTTTTTCGCCTATAAAGTCGGACTGGGGTGACACACATACACTCATACACGAAAAGTTATGGCCGGATTCGGTTTTAGGGATGTGTAAAATGAAAAAGTATCCTTCATATACTTCATCTTTATGTATATAGATGAAGTAGTATAAATATCTAAATTTTATATTTAGTAAAGAATATACAGATGAATAAATGAAGGTTATTATTTATGAACAAGGTTTGGGAAATGTTTTAAATTTAGTATTGATGTTGGTTATTGAGTTGGAGCCTTGAATATCAATTATTTCCATACATCTCCTGTCTAACCTCGCACCACATTGTACCTCCGCTCGAAAACCTGTTCAAAAATCCATCACCTCTTAAATTGCAGTAGAATTTAAAAATAATATCTGTGAGCCTCGTGCCTCTCTCGCATTAAGAAGTGCGAGACTTAAGTTCTAGATACAGTTCATTTTATGTTCCCTTCTACACATACTAATATAATATAATTTTATAAAGATGTCATTTATATTTATTTTTAATTTATATTTTTAGAGTTCAATTTATAAGTTTTTGGTAGTATTCATACTACGGAACGTTTAAATTTTAATTTAAATCAAATCTATTTTATCAAGTCTATTTTTCTCTGTCTCCCGTTGTAAATAGTAATTATAATTTGATTTTTATAATAATTAAGAGTTTAATTCGTTTATAGGAGAAGTACGTAATTAAATTTTACTCATATATCAAATTTAATTACTCCCTTATATTATACTTTGTTTCATTGACATGAGAATTAGTTGGTTCCAAGATAAAGAAAACACTAGAATAGTTATTACTTAGATCTAATTAATAATGGAATAGCACAATGAATCTTACTTGAGTAATGCATATAATAGAAATACGCAACATACATATTTATAAACAAAAGTTTACAATGACAACTGCTGTGCGATAACTTCTCGAACAAACATAATTTCAATTAATATAATATTTTTTTAGAACATTTTAGCGAATAATGAAGAAAATAAACTGCCAATTGGTGTGGCACATAGCTTCCTCGCATCCTATCACGTACTTTATTGATTTTATGCTTTTACAAGCCATTATTAAACTTCCGTTCCTGCACTGGGTGTCCCGCGACACAAAAATTTTTGAAGTGAAACTTCTTTGGCGGCGGTAGAGTGAATTTTTTCTTATAGTGAAATCGCGTAACGAAGTTTGCGATTCGAGACTCGTCCAAGTCTAACATTTTTACAGATTAATTGTATTATATCTATTTAAAGACCAGCAAATCAAAGCAAACATATATTTTTTTTGGAATAAATGTGGTTGCCTTAGAGTAGCAATTTTATTTTTCAATTAAATTTCCCATAACCATTTCTTAATCCTGAAATATGTAATAAATTCGTCCAAATATGAAAGGCAGCAATGCATTCTAGAACTTAAGTTTCGCTTCTAATGCGTGAGAGCCTCACACACATATTTTTTTTTTTTTTTTTTTTTTTTTTTTTTTTTTTTTTTTACCATTTTCCCTTTTCACTTCTTTTAATGAATTGTAATAAATATCTTACAAATCCTTATCACCAACTAAAAATTATTATTTTTGCTTTTAAATATTTGACTAAACAAAGACTCAAAAATTAAAGACCCTTAAATATTTGACTAAACAAAGACTCAATAATTAAAGACCCTTAAATATAAAGACCCTTAAATATAAAGACCCTTAAATATAAAGACCCTTAAATATTTGACTAAACAAAGACTCAAAAATTAACGACCCTTAAATATTTGATTAAACAGAGACTCAAAAATCAAAGACCAGAAAATTAAGAAAATTTAGACCCTTAATAGGCTTTCATTCAACGTAAAATTATAATTGTAACAATACACAATAGGTTCGTTCTAACCATACTTCAAACTAGTTTTGAACTGTCCGACGTATGCGCAACGGACCATAATTGGCCGTTTTTCGCTAATGCGCATGCGTCGTACAGTTGGAAACTAGTTTGGGACTATCATTTGTCAATAGTAGATCCTTGGTCCTTGATCCAAGTATATTTTGACCGTGTAAATCCTGGCTTAAGTAGTTAGTTTAAAAATGTAGGGTATTAAAAAAGATCATAGATTAATTGGCAACATTGCTTTTGATGTTTATATGTTCTGTTAATATCACAGCTGATAGCTTAACTCAAATATTATTATTTATTAAGCCGTTGTATTTATTTTATTAAATAATAAGTGAAGAGGCTGATTTGTTATCAGTTCCACTCAACTTTGCTTACGCAGATTCTTATCAGTTTTTAAATATCTACTATAATGTTGGAGGAATTAGTATTCTAGACTGAGTCTTCACAACGGCATGTGGTTTGCTAAGTTATTTGTTATAGGTAGGCTTGTTTATTTACCTCTTTATTTATTTACTTATAAGCTACTTTTTTTTAAAAATGTTTTTATCTTTGTCTCTTTGTATGATTTGTAGTTATGGTTGTTTTCTTATCTTTTGTATACATTGATTACGTATAATGATTATTGTTTACTGTATAACCTGACACAGTATAACCTTACTGTTATTTACTTTTATCCGTATTTAAATGAAGGTTATGTTGATCTGTATTTAGAATTTAGAAGGAGGTAGAACCATCACTCCTCTAGTGGCTTATATGCCAACTACATTCAATACTATTATAAACCTTAGGGAATAATAATTGCGGATGACATTTTTGTTTTAAGGGTAAATAATATAATATATATTCTTCGGGTTGGATTCCCCTATACGGGGCATCATGTATAGAAATGCAAAAACTAACAAATATAATGCACACATAGTTAAAGTTTTTCCTATATATTGATATAAATTGCATTATTTATGTATTCTTTTTCATTTCATACTCTTTTGAAAAACCGGATACGCTACATCGAAGCCCAGGTAATCTACTACAGATACATACGCTCAAGATTCCCAAAATCGGCCTGCATACAGCTGTGTCTCAAAATAGAGATCTGAAGATGGAAATTGTAATAAGAGAAAACTTATGAAATGAAGAAGAATCCATAATTGGTGCATTTTTTTTTTTTATCAAAATATAGAAAAGACTTTAATTATATGTGCCAGTTTTTTCCATTTCTATACATGATGCCCCGTATAGGGTAGTCCAACCATTCTTCGTAGCAATTTATTAATTGCATGGACTAAACTCTTTTTTCGTATTTTGCAGTAAATAATTTCTGTGACAAAACACTTCAAACTACTCTTACTACAATCAGATTATCTAAAGTTTTGACTTTTGACACTCAGATTGGCCAACCTAAATGATGAAAAAAATAAAGCCTCTAGGCCTGTAGGAGGGGTGGGGCCGGTGATATTTTTGTTTGCCTAGTTGGCCCGACCTTCTAGAATTCGAAATCCTGACTTCTCATTGGCTCCCCACGGATTTTTCCGCGCTGTCAAAAGTCAAAACGTTAAGGGGCCCACACACTTACAGTTTAACTGCAGGCCGTTATCGTATACGATTAACGTAAGGCCAAAATCTCACACCACCACACATTAACCGTCCACCGCCTGCAGGCAATCGTAAAGAACTACAGATCTGTGCCTGTATGCTCCACACACTGTGCGATAAGTGCCTGCAGGCCGGTATCTGTCGATTTTTAACTTCAGACCGATATCTGTCGATTTTAACAAGAGACCATGAACTGCTCCAGCTTCAGTCCGCGCGTTATACTTTATGAATGCGTAGAAGTAAGTAAACGTTATGCGTTGTACAATTATGGGTTAAATATTGTAAACCAGTAAAGAAAAAAAAAGTGGCTCCAAGAAAGAGACACTAGTTCACACATGTCTTTGTTTCGTGAATTGAGTCAATCCTATAAAGAAGATTTATTTAACTATTTGCGGATGAACGAAGTCAATTTCAACTAAATTTTGCAATTGCGGTTTTACCTTTCATTATTAAAACAAACACTTCCTCGCAAAGAAAAGACCAAATTAAGAAAAATACCATAAATATCAAAAAGTTGGAACCGCGTGGCACTGTTCCAGTAAATATTTAATAAAATCGGAGAAGTTTAAACATTTGTTAAAGAAACAAAGCCTCCAACAAGCGCCAAACGTTAGCGCATCTATAATTTATTTAATAAAAAAATATAAAACTGCAACCAAATCGTAGAAACCTCTGTATAAAGACCGGGCCACACCTGTCCGCACCGTGCACGCACCGTATGACGGCCGTGTGTAGGCCGTGTGTTGGGCAACACTCGGTGAGGAATAAACCTAAGGAAATGTAAGGCATGGTCCACACCTTTCCGCACCGTGCTCTCACCGACATTTGGATTATTTTTGTTTACTTTTGACATTTCCTTAGGACAACACACGGCC
>KZ651516.1:62520-73516 GCA_001010745.2 Gerris buenoi
TTATATATATATATATATCATCCTGTAATATATAATTTTACGCAATTTCTCCATAAGGGGTAGGTCTTCCATAAGGGTTTTTGGGGGGTTAAAAAGTTGCAATATAATAATAGACCATTTGAAAACCTATAAAAAGTTTAAAATTCTTCATAGGTGTACCATTAAAAACATCTCAAGCCTTCAATCATAATTTTATTATAACGGGGTACTTTTAAGGGTTAAAAATTTGTAATTAGTCGAAAGTTTTCTAATGAATAACAAAAGAGATGTAATACATTGTGAATGCACCAAAAGACATTTTAAGCTGCTAAAAAATTTGCTTCCTATATTTTCGGGAATGAGGGGGTAGTTTTTAATTTTTTTTAGGGGTATAAAAATAATTCAATTTCATAAGTTTAATCTAATTTAATAAAACAACTTTAAAGGAACTTGATCAAACATATTTGATCATGAATTGTACCTTTAAAATCCGTAAATCTAAAATTTTCACATTTTTCCCATACAGGGGTAGTTTTTACCCCCAAATAGCAAAAAGCACATATCGAGACAATATAACTTTTGAAGTGGGGGGTCAGATGAGCTTGTATACAAATTTTCAGGCCAATCCATTCAATCCGAAAAAATTGGTAGCTTTTACTTTATTTTCGCCTTCATTGACTGGACTAGTATTTCCAGAGCGCAAAAAGGTACCCTGAGTCATAATAAAAATAAATTTTTGTATATTATATAAGGTTTTTTATTATTTTTATTATGCAGAGATTCAAGGAATTTATTAATTCTGTATTTTTTTTATAATTTACTATCTACATATTGTTTGCTTTTTCCCCCGATAAATGTGCGGTTTAGTGTTTTCTAAGAATATTAGATACGTTTAGGGGGGAAACTAAACACGATTTTTTTCTTTTAAACAAAAAATAAAAATAACAAACAAATCCGTACACAAACAACTGCAGACGTTAAACAAATGAAATCATTGCAATTCACATTTTGGTTTTAACGATGAATAATTTTCTTCTAGAATTAAGTTTATTTTAAATATTATTCAGATCCTGGGAAAACCTAACATTGTGCAATAGATTAAATTGTAGTTTTCAAAAACACACTTTTTTTCCTGTTTCTTTTATAAAACAAATCAACAAATTTATTAAGGGCCATTATTCAATATCTAGTTTTAGGTTTCTGTACATAGTAAACCTTATATAACGGCTCTGTCCGTCCGTCTGTCCGTTGGCTTGTTTCAATTCATAAACTCTATAGCTAGAAACATGAAATTTGGCACACAGGTACATCTCGGCATTTTAGACAACTGGACAAATTTTGGAGTTTTTACACTTAATATTTCCAAGATGGCGGGCCGGCCAATATGGCAGGTGACAAAAAAAAGTTTTTAGTTACCATGGCATGTTATACATCAATTTAAAGGTCTTAAAGTGTAGAAAAAGAATATGCAACTATTACACCTGATAATTTTTAACTAAGTCGTACAGAAACCGGCGATTATCGCCTCACGTACTTACGTGAAGCGCGCCTTTCTTGTTTTTTTTTTTTTTTTTTTTAAGTTTTGCCTGCCTAGTTTTAAGTCCCCATATATAAGATGGTACAGAGAAGAAACCAATTATCGTCTCACGTCAGTTTTGCTGCACCTTTTGATGAAGCAACGTGTGAGATAAACTTTTGTTACATAGATTGCTTCACCTTTGAGGTCAAAAAGAAAAAAAGTAACTAAACTAACTACTTGGTAGAGTTAATGCAAAATTAAAAGAAAAAGAACTTTAACTATCTCTATTGCAAGAAATATTGCAAGACCTCACTATTCCGGACAACTTTAATTATGGAAAGAATATTGCAAGACTACACTTTATCAGAGAACTTAAATTATCTATTGCAAGAACTTTTGCAAGACCACACTTTATCAGAGAACTTAAATTATCTATTGCAAGAACTTTTGCAAGACCACACTTTATCAGAGAACTTAAATTATCTATTGCAAGAACTTTTGCATGACCTTACTTTTTCAGACAACTTTAATTATGGAAAGAATATTGCAAGAACTTTTGCAAGAGCACACTTTATCAGAGAACTTAAATTATCTATTGCAAGAACTATTGCAGGACCTCACTTTTTTAGAGAAGTTGCACTATCAATTGCAAAACTATTGCACGAAATATTACAATACCTCTCTTTTCTGAGAACTTTACCTAAGTATTGCAAGACTATTGTAAGGGCTATTGCACGACTATTGCAAGACCTCACTTTTTCAAACAACTTTAACCGACTATGGCAAGGCTATATTGCAAGAACTATTGTAAATTTATTATTTTCAATTTGATATAACGATCTTCTCTTCTGTTTAAAACAGAACCTAAATATAATTAAATAAATGATTACCAATAGAGTCTTTAAATAGCTGATTTAAAGAAAAAGTTATTTAATTAAGAATGAGACAGTGTTGGATAAAGCATTATACTAATATTTATTTAAAAAATCACAGCTGATTTAAAGAAAAAGTTATTTAATTAATAATGAGACAGTGTTGCCTAAAGCATTAATAATAAAAAATCACAGCTGATTTAAAGAATAATTGCAAGATAAAAAGAACTCTTTATATACTACGTTTTTGAATTTTCTTAAACCGTGCCATCTATATATTTGAAATAATATAATCGATATATTTCCTGTTTCGCTGTCATTTAATGTTTATCTCTTATTTATAAAAATCATAAATTTGTCAAAATGAAGATTTTAATATTATGGGATATGACAAAACAAATAAAATAACTTGCGGATTTTTTCCGAACTAATTTTTCATTCAGCAAATTTGCTGAAAACTAATTACATTCTGCTGAAAAATGATTCTACATTAAAATGATGCATTTTCATCGTGTTCTGAAAGTTTCAAATGTCTAGCTACTCGGGATGATAGTTAAAATTCGATTGCAAGATTTCTACCGGACAAACAAACAAACAAACAAACAAACAAACAAGAAACCAACTTAATAAAAAGTCATTTAAATAAGGATGAGACAGTGTTGCCTAAAGCATTACTTTTTTTTTTTTAAATAATCGCAGCTGATTTAAAGAAAAAGTTATTTAATTAAGCATGAGACAGTGTTGCATAAAGCATTACAAATATATATATATATTTTTTTTTTTTTTTAAAAAATCACAGCTGATTTAAAGAAAAATTTATTTAATTAAGAATGAGACAGTGTCGCCTAAATCATTACTAATATTTTTTTAAAAAATCACAGCTGATTTTATAAAAAAGTTATTTAATTAAGAATGAGACAGTGTTGCCGAAAGCATTACTAATATAATTTTTTAAAAATCACAGTTGATTTAAAGAAAAAGTTATTTAAATAAGAATGAGACAGTGTTGCATAAAGCATTACAAATATATATTTTTTTTAAAAAAATCAACAACACTTTAACGTGAGATCATTGGCTTTTATAAGTATGTCTGGCTTTAGAATACTATGTACTTTGAGATTTTGATATATTTCAAATAATATACATAATATTTTTTTTATAATTTATGTGTTCAAGAGGCTATTAGTAACGGAGTGTTTAACTTGAAGAAATAGAAGCTCTCGAAGAGTTCAAATAATGTTTTTTAAAACAAACAAATACTAAAAGTTTTGTGAGTGGAGAGTTGGCGTAGTGCATCATCGCCCCGTTTAACTTCCATGATGTCATGGTATTTTCGAACCCCCCAAATGTATTTCTATGTAGGTGTATTCTGACCTTGGCTGGATCTTGGTTTAACTCTGTTTGTTTTCTAGCGGTTTCCTGGCAACACTGTCTATATCCTTACCAGTGTTGCACTTCCGGTTCCGTCCAGTGTTGCGTTAGTTTCCAGTCTAACCTTGGTTTCGTGTTTATCTCAGCAGATTCTCTACGAGTCAATTGAAGACGGTGTGATTACGTCATGATTGTTTATATTTTTTATTTGTTTTATTTTGTTATTTTTTATTTACCCGTCATTGTATTTTGGATGATGTTTTTTTTAGTGTGCTATTTTTGATCTTCAATAAAATAACGAAATGTCGTAATTGCTAGTAAAATTTATATTTTTCACAAATATATTTTATCGTTCAATTTGTTTTTGTTTTTTTAAATTTTAGAATAATTTTAATTTTTTTTTTTAAATTAATATTTTCACATTCACTGTAACGAATTTAAGTTAATATTTCGGGGAAAAATCGGGGAAATCAGTAATTTAAGTACCCATAACTCAAACCCTCTTATCCGATTACAAATTCTAAGACTATGAATGACCAATTTTATGGTCTATATTTAGAGCATTGCAGCGAGTTTATGTAGTGAATCAACATAATTTTATACTTTAAGTAAAAAGAATAAAGTACAAAAAAAATAATTTTTGGGAAAAGAGGGGATTTCAGGGGAGAGCTGATGACAACTTAAAGTTTCTGTCTTATTAGTTATTGATCCAAAAAAGTTATTGATCGTTGTTTTTGGATAAGTCATATAACTTAGGTTGACTTTAAAAAAATTAACCTTATTTCTATGAAACAAATCGACCTAGACTTTATTATTGGTCTAGTTCGCCTTGTTTAAATAGGTTCTAGGAAGCTCTATTTTCTCGACTTGTTTAACCTTAGGTTTTGTGATCATGTCTAAAACTAGAATTGAAATACATACATAATTCATTCAATTTTATTTTGGGGAAATCGTTTTAAAGTTATCTTCTTTTTTTTTTTTTTTTCTTTTTCTTTTTTTTTCTTTTGGGTTTTAGTCCCGTTCGACAGGTTATTAAAATTATCTATTGATTCCTATTTTAATCGCCAGAGAAAAAATTCTTCTTAAATTGATTTACTTGATTAGTAAAGACCAAGTATTGTTTTAAAATATACTATAGTTCAAAATTACAATAGTTCAAAAATACAATAGTTCTAAAATAGAATAGTTCAAAGATACAGAATAGTTCAAAAATACTATAGTTCAAAATGACTATAGTTCAAAATTACAATAGTTCAAAAATACAATATTTATAAAATTCTATAGTTCAAAAATATTATAGTTCAAATAATATACTATACTCGTAGTTCAAAAATACTATAGTTCAAAATTACTATTGTTAAAAAACAGTATAGTTTAAAAATACTATAATTAAAAAAACAGTATAGTTTAAAAATACTATAATTCAAAAATTACTATAGTTCAAAAATACAATAGTTCAAAAATACTATTGTTGAAAAACACTATAGTTTAAAAATTCTATATAGTTAAAAAACAGTATAGTTTAAAAATACTATAATTCAAAAATTACTATAGTTCAAAAATACAATAGTTCAAAAATACTATTGTTGAAAAACACTATAGTTTAAAAATTCTATATAGTTAAAAAACAGTATAGTTTAAAAATACTATAATTCAAAAATTACTATAGTTCAAAAATACAATAGTTCAAAAATACTATTGTTGAAAAACACTATAGTTTAAAAATTCTATATAGTTAAAAAACAGTATAGTTTAAAAATACTATAATTCAAAAATTACTATAGTTCAAAAATACAATAGTTCAAAAATACTATTGTTGAAAAACACTATAGTTTAAAAATTCTATATAGTTAAAAAACAGTATAGTTTAAAAATACTATAATTCAAAAATTACTATAGTTCAAAAATACAATAGTTCAAAAATACTATTGTTGAAAAACACTATAGTTTAAAAATTCTATATAGTTAAAAAACAGTATAGTTTAAAAATACTATAATTCAAAAATTACTATAGTTCAAAAATACAATAGTTCAAAAATACTATTGTTGAAAAACACTATAGTTTAAAAATTCTATATAGTTAAAAAACAGTATAGTTTAAAAATACTATAATTCAAAAATTACTATAGTTCAAAAATACAATAGTTCAAAAATACTATTGTTGAAAAACACTATAGTTTAAAAATTCTATATAGTTAAAAAACAGTATAGTTTAAAAATACTATAATTCAAAAATTACTATAGTTCAAAAATACAATAGTTCAAAAATACTATTGTTGAAAAACACTATAGTTTAAAAATTCTATATAGTTAAAAAACAGTATAGTTTAAAAATACTATAATTCAAAAATTACTATAGTTCAAAAATACAATAGTTCAAAAATACTATTGTTGAAAAACACTATAGTTTAAAAATTCTATATAGTTAAAAAACAGTATAGTTTAAAAATACTATAATTCAAAAATTACTATAGTTCAAAAATACAATAGTTCAAAAATACTATTGTTGAAAAACACTATAGTTTAAAAATTCTATATAGTTAAAAAACAGTATAGTTTAAAAATACTATAATTCAAAAATTACTATAGTTCAAAAATACAATAGTTCAAAAATACTATTGTTGAAAAACACTATAGTTTAAAAATTCTATATAGTTAAAAAACAGTATAGTTTAAAAATACTATAATTCAAAAATTACTATAGTTCAAAAATACAATAGTTCAAAAATACTATTGTTGAAAAACACTATAGTTTAAAAATTCTATATAGTTAAAAAACAGTATAGTTTAAAAATACTATAATTCAAAAATTACTATAGTTCAAAAATACAATAGTTCAAAAATACTATTGTTGAAAAACACTATAGTTTAAAAATTCTATATAGTTAAAAAACAGTATAGTTTAAAAATACTATAATTCAAAAATTACTATAGTTCAAAAATACAATAGTTCAAAAATACTATTGTTGAAAAACACTATAGTTTAAAAATTCTATATAGTTAAAAAACAGTATAGTTTAAAAATACTATAATTCAAAAATTACTATAGTTCAAAAATACAATAGTTCAAAAATACTATTGTTGAAAAACACTATAGTTTAAAAATTCTATATAGTTAAAAAACAGTATAGTTTAAAAATACTATAATTCAAAAATTACTATAGTTCAAAAATACAATAGTTCAAAAATACTATTGTTGAAAAACACTATAGTTTAAAAATTCTATATAGTTAAAAAACAGTATAGTTTAAAAATACTATAATTCAAAAATTACTATAGTTCAAAAATACAATAGTTCAAAAATACTATTGTTGAAAAACACTATAGTTTAAAAATTCTATATAGTTAAAAAACAGTATAGTTTAAAAATACTATAATTCAAAAATTACTATAGTTCAAAAATACAATAGTTCAAAAATACTATTGTTGAAAAACACTATAGTTTAAAAATTCTATATAGTTAAAAAACAGTATAGTTTAAAAATACTATAATTCAAAAATTACTATAGTTCAAAAATACAATAGTTCAAAAATACTATTGTTGAAAAACACTATAGTTTAAAAATTCTATATAGTTAAAAAACAGTATAGTTTAAAAATACTATAATTCAAAAATTACTATAGTTCAAAAATACAATAGTTCAAAAATACTATTGTTGAAAAACACTATAGTTTAAAAATTCTATATAGTTAAAAAACAGTATAGTTTAAAAATACTATAATTCAAAAATTACTATAGTTCAAAAATACAATAGTTCAAAAATACTATTGTTGAAAAACACTATAGTTTAAAAATTCTATATAGTTAAAAAACAGTATAGTTTAAAAATACTATAATTCAAAAATTACTATAGTTCAAAAATACAATAGTTCAAAAATACTATTGTTGAAAAACACTATAGTTTAAAAATTCTATATAGTTAAAAAACAGTATAGTTTAAAAATACTATAATTCAAAAATTACTATAGTTCAAAAATACAATAGTTCAAAAATACTATTGTTGAAAAACACTATAGTTTAAAAATTCTATATAGTTAAAAAACAGTATAGTTTAAAAATACTATAATTCAAAAATTACTATAGTTCAAAAATACAATAGTTCAAAAATACTATTGTTGAAAAACACTATAGTTTAAAAATTCTATATAGTTAAAAAACAGTATAGTTTAAAAATACTATAATTCAAAAATTACTATAGTTCAAAAATACAATAGTTCAAAAATACTATTGTTGAAAAACACTATAGTTTAAAAATTCTATATAGTTAAAAAACAGTATAGTTTAAAAATACTATAATTCAAAAATTACTATAGTTCAAAAATACAATAGTTCAAAAATACTATTGTTGAAAAACACTATAGTTTAAAAATTCTATATAGTTAAAAAACAGTATAGTTTAAAAATACTATAATTCAAAAATTACTATAGTTCAAAAATACAATAGTTCAAAAATACTATTGTTGAAAAACACTATAGTTTAAAAATTCTATATAGTTAAAAAACAGTATAGTTTAAAAATACTATAATTCAAAAATTACTATAGTTCAAAAATACAATAGTTCAAAAATACTATTGTTGAAAAACACTATAGTTTAAAAATTCTATATAGTTAAAAAACAGTATAGTTTAAAAATACTATAATTCAAAAATTACTATAGTTCAAAAATACAATAGTTCAAAAATACTATTGTTGAAAAACACTATAGTTTAAAAATTCTATATAGTTAAAAAACAGTATAGTTTAAAAATACTATAATTCAAAAATTACTATAGTTCAAAAATACAATAGTTCAAAAATACTATTGTTGAAAAACACTATAGTTTAAAAATTCTATATAGTTAAAAAACAGTATAGTTTAAAAATACTATAATTCAAAAATTACTATAGTTCAAAAATACAATAGTTCAAAAATACTATTGTTGAAAAACACTATAGTTTAAAAATTCTATATAGTTAAAAAACAGTATAGTTTAAAAATACTATAATTCAAAAATTACTATAGTTCAAAAATACAATAGTTCAAAAATACTATTGTTGAAAAACACTATAGTTTAAAAATTCTATATAGTTAAAAAACAGTATAGTTTAAAAATACTATAATTCAAAAATTACTATAGTTCAAAAATACAATAGTTCAAAAATACTATTGTTGAAAAACACTATAGTTNTTGGTTTATTACTGATAAAAAACATTGTGACCCCCCGGGGAATCGAACCCGGACTCTTGAGATCGAAGACCAGAAATCATAATTACATAATGGGTATGCTTACTCATCTACAAAACCCTAAAAAGTACTTGGGGCAAGTACTTCCCTGTGATTTTTTAATTTGTATTTAATGGAAAGCATAAGAAACTTGGTTCGTTTTGGTTTTCCCACCTGTATCTGTAACTTCACTATATCTGCTGTTACTTTAGAAAAATTTCCTCGGAAGAAAGTGAGCTAAACGTTAGGTCTTGTAAATAAACCCCATAATGAATGAGTGTAGAAAACCTGTAAACCTGTTGATATATACAGCAGGTAGACAGGTACTTGTACATTACACTCGGTACAGAACCTGTTACCACGGAACCTCATTACTCACAGTTAACTTGACTCAGGTTCTACCTGAATCTTCTTCCAACCACCGCTAACATTAACTTCATTATAAAACTAGATGTTGTCTCCACCACCTAACTTTCTCATTATAAACTTGTGTAGTGTGATTGTGGCCACACTTTTTTTGTATAAAAATTATTATTTGTTTTTAATTACTTTATCCCTAGCATATTATATTTAGCATTTAGCATAATATATTTTTATGAGTTATTTATGATAATAAATATGGAGAACAATAAAGACAGATTTAAAAGATCATACCTAAAAAATCATATTTGTAACCCGTCAAAATGAAGATTGTAATAAAATGGGACATGTCAAAACTAAAACTAAAAATAACTTACTTTACGAACTAACTTTCCATACAGCAAAATTTGCTGAAAACGAATTTAATTCTGGTTAAAGATGGCTAAAAGTATTAAAATAATGAATTGTCATCGTGTTCTGAGATATTCTAAAAGTTTCAAATGTCTAGCTACTCGGGATGTTAGTTAAAAGTCGATTGCAAGATTTGAACTGGACAAACAAACTAACAAAAAAGCAAGCTAATAAAAGCGTAGTAATAAAACTAGATATTGTCTTCACCGCGTGACTTTCTCATTTATTTAACGTAAATAAACATTTTTAGTGAGATTGCGGACACAGTATTTTATATATGATGGAAAATTTAAAAACTTAGTATATAAAAAATTCTTTTTATCTTGCATTTTTTTTAAAGTTTTAGGCAGTATTCATACTACAAAAAATTTTAATTTTAATTTAAATCGAATTGCATCTAGGATGCACGTCGCACTTGCATCTTCGGTGTGAAAGCTCTCGTTCAGTTATACAGTCCGGTGTTCAAGATGCATGCATCTTGCCACCAGGACGCATGCATCCTGCGACTTGCTACTTCNAATACTATTGTTGAAAAACACTATAGTTTAAAAATTCTATATAGTTAAAAAACAGTATAGTTTAAAAATACTATAATTCAAAAATTACTATAGTTCAAAAATGCTATTGTTGAAAAACACTATAGTTGAAAAATTCTATATTGTTAAAAAACAGTATAGTTTAAAAATACTACAATTCAAAAACAGTATAGTTTAAAAATAATATAGTTCAAAAATACTTTTGTTGAAAAACAGTATAGTTTAAAAATATACTATTGTTCTAAAATACTATAGTTAAAAAATACTATAGTTTAAATACTACAGTTAAAAAACAGTATAGATTATAAATTCTATAAAGATAATAGGAGATAGTAGGGAGGCTTGTCTAGTTCCCTGATGAGGTGGTGTCCCCCCCTTTTATACTCGTTACCTCACGTTACCCCAAGGATGAGGGTAACGTCACCTTGCTCCAAGTATGAGGTAACGGTCAGAACTCTCTTTATATTTTTTCCCATCTTCTGAAGAAGTATATATCTCGGACAGAAGACAGAATGACGAAACTTTGACAAACATTCCTCCCTCCAGTAATCCGGACGAACGTCTAGTACGAACCCTACGAACAATCCAACAACAGTCAGTAGCGTTACGACCGCGTTCACTTCCGCTATAGAGTCGCGATCTGTATCAACACCCCCGTATCTGTTATCTGATAACAACTTCGTTCCACTACCGTTATGATTTGTTCCTGTAAGTTCACCTTGTAATTATATTATATAATAAT
>KZ651516.1:78801-89746 GCA_001010745.2 Gerris buenoi
TTTTTTTTAAATTCTATCCCTTAGAAAAAAATAGGGACAAAATAAGAAAAGAAGGGGAATTAAGCCCAGACCGATCTTCTAAAGTTAGCAAGTTAATACATACTTGAGAAAAGGCTCCTGTTTCCCCATGTAAGCTTGCATGTTAATAAAAGATTCCAATTTTAGCCTAGGGATGTGAAAATACACAGGGAGATACAGATGGAAAATACCGCTACTTTTCTCGAAAAGTTACATTTTAAAAATTTTTCTTCAGTAGTCGGAATCAATTACTAATTTGGGGTATTAGCAAATTGTCTTATCAAAGGGGAGGAGGTATAAAAATAACGGGAAGGGATAGGATCTAGATATTCTCACTTAGTAAAATAATTTAAATGTTTTTTGATGGTAGTTTATAAACCCATCAAATTAAAAATATCACACTCCGTAGCGAAGCACGGGTATGAAGTTAGTAAATAATAAAATGTATTATGTAGCGAATATAAATTAAATTGTGGGTGTTTAATTATAGAACTTATGTTGGGTGGGGACAGGTTTGACTCATATCGTTTTAATACGAAATATATTTAATGCGTTTCGGTTTTGATATAAATACTACAATAACCAGTTACAACCAGATATATTAGTCAAATGTAAAACTTGACACTGTATTATATATGTTTCATACTTATAAAATAAATTATTTAGCGAATTACATAAATTTTCTACTTATGATTGTTACTGTTGATTCGAGTTTTCACTACAAATCTAAGTTACAAAGTTAGGATTTACCAAGGATGTTATAAAATACAGATAGAGCACTAAGCATACCTCCTGGGTTAAGGGCCGCTTAAGAAATGTCGCCAAGAACTTGGAAAAAATCTACATCAAACTACCAGTGTGCGCGCGCATTAGTAGCACGAATTTCTTCCCGACTGTTATCAATCGTTTATAAACTATTGGCTCTGAGGAACAAACCTATGAAAGGTTACGTTACAATCTAGCATTTTAAGCATAACCTGATTGTATTTCTTAAACCATTTTATTAGCTAAATATCTAAATTATAGTTAAATCTTTAAAATGATAGCTAACATATGTAATAATTATTGGGACATATGGATCAATAAACGGCTTTCTAAGACGGTTACTCTTAAGGGGCCTACACACATACAGTTTAACTGCAGGCCGTTATCTTATACGATTATCGTAAGGCCAAAATCTCAGACCACCACACATTAACAGTCCACCACCTGCAGGCAATCGTAAAGAACTACAGATCTGTGCCTGTATGCGCCACACACTGTGCGATGAGCGCCTGCAGGCCGAGATCTGACGATTTTTAACTGCAGTCCGACGGAGGGAAATAAACAAAATAAAGACGATTTTGTTTTGACAGTCCGTGGCCTGACAGTCCACGGACTGTCGTCTCTCGTTCTATCCGATCCTCGCCTCAACCCTCCACACACCTACAGTTCACCTCCGACTGCAGTCTGTCATCTTAAGGTAAACTGACAAGTGTGTGGACAAGCTCCGTGGACTGTCAGATCATTATCTTCAGTTAAACTGTAAGTGTGTGGGCCCCTTTAGAAAGAAAAAAAAGCATAACCTGATCGGATTTCTGAGAGTTTTTCCCATTCTTCTTGATCATCTGCAGTTATAACCATTGTACAATCTTAGGGAAGGGGGGAGGTAATTTATCCTACCTTGTTCCTACTAGATTTTCCAAGTTCGTGGCGACACTTTTATCGCCTAGCGCTCAATCCATATTTTATAACATATAACATCCTTGGGATTTACTTACCGTCGATGGTGTTCAATCTGAATAAATCCACAAAGGCCAATCTGCAACTAATATCACATTTGTTTTTTTTATTTATTTATAGTTAATAAAATAAATTTGGTTATTTTGTCTTATTAATTAGGTAGCCAAATATATTTTAAATTAATAAAAATATATATATAAGCCATTCATTCATTAATTTTTCATTACAGCTTTTCAAGTTTTAGAATTCAAATACAAAATACAGATTTGCCCTTGTGGTGCAACACTCAGGTCAAATTGAAAATTATTACCTTAAGTTAGTATTAAAATACTCTGCCAATTAGTTTGGCACATAGCTTCCTCGCGCACTATTCCCTCTACTTTAAAGATCTTTTATGTTTTTACAGTCCATTAATGTCAAATTTATTTTATTCCCCTCCCCCCTCCGAATTTATAAAGCTGTCACAGTTGTATTGAATTTTTACATGAATGAAAGTATTAGTCCAGAAGATATCAAAAAAGTGTCTCACTAACATCAAGCTAGAATTTTGTGTAATAATTTAATATTTTAGTGACTTTTAAGAATATGTGGACGGCTATGTTCGTCTGTGGGACATAGCTTGGCAATAGGCATTTGAAAAAAAATTGTTGGCAGTGGCCATGTCCCGCCAATTAATGAGGGAAATGTGATTTTCATGATCCTGAGTACAAAATTAGTTAGTAAGCCGCAATGAAGTGTGCCCAAATCAAGTTGATGTTAGTTTGTCCCTTGATAGGTGGTCACTTTGATTTGGAGTCATATTTGACTAACTAACCTATCAAGTGACAAACTAACATCAACTTGATTTTCGTTTTACTAACTAATTTTATACTCAGGATTATGAAAATCACATTGTCCACCATATTTGGGTTATGGCTGTTCTCCACCGGTTTATTTTTTTCAAATGCCTATTGCCAAGCTATGTCTCCCAGACGAACTTAACCAACCACATATTCTTAAAAGGCACTAAAAAGTTAACTTGTAGTCAAAATTCTAGTATGATTACTTCTTTTGCACGTTATCTCCTGGGCTGTATCAATTTTGCAATATTTAAAGAGCGTCAGACGGTTGAATTTAATCTGGGTATATCTACAGGCGGGCTAATTTTTTGACCAACCATCCAATTTTTTTAAAAAATCAGACAAAGTACATTTGAAGATATAGGCGTAAATGTGTAGATTTCTGTCTTGTCTTTTTGGCAATCGGAGACATAAATTATTTTCAATTTTTTTTGTTGCAAGTTTTTGGTAGTATTCATACGGAAAGTTTAAATTTTAGTTTAAATCAAATTATAATTATTATTAACACTGGGAGACTGACAGAAAAAAATAAACTCCAGCTCCGGGACTCGAACCATGTAGCTTAGTTTGTTAGAGCGTCTATACTGGAAATACGAGTATGTAAAGGTGGCCCGTGGTTCAATTCCCGGCGCTGGAGTCTATTTTTCTCTGTCTGTCTACCAGTGTTAATAATAATTATTATAATTTTATTTAAAATATTTTCGTTCTTCAGAACGATCACACAGCTTCCGTTACCTTTGCTAAGCTCGGAAAGCAAAATAAGGATAAATAAATTGGGAATCTTAGCACGGAACCATTTTTAGTCATCTTCTATATAAATTATAGAAAATGAATAACAAACCTATTTATAAGTTAGAACGACACGAACACGAGGAAAAATCATTTTACAATGAATACAACTATGAAACACCTTTCCTACTATTTTTATTTTACGGATCACATTAAAAATAGATTATAAAATAATTGTTTTCTATGAAATCATATATGAGTATTTGAGTTTCCCCCCATCTACAAACACGTAACAGACTAAACTGTTATCTCTCTTTGTACTTTTTGTTTCGTTACGTTTGTGTAGATTTGCCAATGAAACATTGCGTAAGGTTGCGTATTGTTTGGTGAATGATGATTTAGGTGGAAATACGAGCTGATTCAAGTGTGACGTCACTTGAGATTAGTGAGGTCACTTTTAAGCTGGGTTGAGTTGCTTAGAAGTAGTGTTGCCGTTGCCTTGCTAGTTACTCGATCAAGTTGCTTCTCTCACACGTGGTCTTAACTATTTACAATCTTTCTATTTAAAATTTGAATTTTTAATTCTTAAAGATTAAAATTAATAAAAAAAATCTTTAGTTTCGGTTTAAGTTACTTCAGATAGTTTCGGTCTACTATTAAGATACTACAGACAGCGTCGGTCTACTATTAAGTTGCTAAACTGAGATCATGAGGAATAAATATTTATTAGGTATGTATTTAGATCTTTAATTCTTATAAAATTTCCTTAGTTTTATTTCAAGTTACTTCAGATAGTATTGGCGTATTGGTCTACTTTTAAGTTGCTACAGAAAGTGCGTCGGTCTACTATTAATATGCTATACTGAGATCATGAGGAATAAATATTTATTAGGTATGTATTTATATTATACTCTTTTTAGTTTCTTATGCAAAGAGAAAGTATAGTGATGGCGAAAAAATTCGATTTTGAAATTTGAATGGATTTATAGTTTTTGAGGTCCCTTAAGTCCAAAAGAGTGGGTTTTTAAAAAATGTCTATCTGTATAGACGCATAGTGAATGAAATTAATTTTAGCTCCAAATTTAGAGCGCTACCCCCCCCCCCCNCATTTTACGTGTAGTTTTTCCTTACACTTTGTGCAGCTCACTAAAATATCTTTTGGAGATACTTCCGATTCACAACCATTACACACTGCCATAGTCTAAGTAATATTTAATCTAGATTTGACGTAAATATTTATGGATTTAAATTTATTTTTATTTTACACCTAAGATATGTTTAACCAGGTTGGCTAAATTTATTTTTATTCCATATCTCAGGAACGTACCCTGAAAAAAAGCGTTTAAGTTGAAAATTGGTTTACCTGAAAAATAGACAAATATTGAATTTGGTATTAAAGGCCATTTTTGAAGAGACATTTTTTCATAAACAAATTTCGTTAAATAAACATAAATGTCTCCAAATTCCTTGACAGAAATCCGCTTTATTCACAAGGGAACATTTTTGATCTTGTGCATGCCTTTTGGTCTTACGTTCAACATTTTTGCCAACTACCTACCATAGATATTCTAGAAACGAGAACTTAAAATCAATAATTCAGTTATTATCCTATTGGTTCTGTTCTTTCTAAATAATTTTACTCTTCGGTCTCCCAGCACTAAATGAATCATGAAATATATTTTTTATTTTTTACTACGTTTTTATTAGCTTGCTTTCTTGTTTGTTTGTTTCTTTGTCCAGTACAAATGTTGCAATCGCTTTTTAACTAACTTCCCGAGTAGCTAGACATTTGAAACTTTTAGAATAGCTCAGAACACAATGACAATGCATTATTTTAATACTTTTAGCCATCTTTCAGCAGAATTTAATTAGTTTTCAGCAAATTGTACTTTATGAAAAGTTAGTTCGGAAAAAATATGCAAGTATTATTTTTTTTATTTGTTTTGACATGTCCCATATTTACAATCTTCGCATTTTGACGGGTTTCAAATTTATGATTTTTTTTTATTTAGTCAATAGAAAATTTAAAAACGTAGTATGTATAAAGTTCTTTTTATCTTGTGATAATTTAAATTCTAATTGGTAGATCCACTTAGCTATGTCCTTTCTAAGTCATTTTACTCTTTGGTTCTCCCAGCATTTTGCACTTAGCTACGTAATAAAACAACTTTTTTGTTTTTCTAATTCTAATTGGTCGATGTTTGTCATTGTTTGGTGAATAAATGGAAACTTGATCATGGTAACAAGACACCTAAGTGACTGGAGTGTAGTGTTGGAGTAAGTTCTTTCTCAGCTCGACAGAGATCTGTACAGTGATCTCTGTGGCTGAACCAGATCTTGTTCTTTCATGCGATACTTCTCCCAACATCTTCTTGACACTAAGACGGGGGAGTGACTCATTCCCAGGTCAGACCGCAAACTTGCTTACTCAACGGAACAACATGAAGTCGATCCAATTATACCGAAACTTTCCTCACTCCATGATAAACTTTAATCTAACGTCAACATCAAAATCAAACCATTGTCTCCCATTCCTTTTTTTTTCATTGCATTTATTTAAATTATAAGACAAAAGGATTCAATGATTGTAAAACAAGAAGGAATCTTAATTAAGATCTACTACATTAATAGACCTTTAATATATTCATACAATAATATGTAGCTCTATTTTTATTCTATAATTGAAGTCGATAAATGAGTTGCTTGAATGCCCAAGCATGCTTTAATATGCATTATGTGATAGTGATTTATGTTTAAGTTGCTAGAATTAAGTCTCATATTTAGGGTCAAAAAAGTGTAAATTCGTTTTCCCAGGATAAATCTAGTTTCTTAGAAAATAGTTTTAAACACGAATGGAAAGATGCCGTGTTCGATTCCCCGCCCAGGAGAAGTTATTTTGGCATAACTCAAAAAGCCGATGCGGTCGAGAATCACTTAGCGGCATAATTTTTGCTTTATTTCTACACTTGATAGTTAATATCCCTTTGTCCAACAGTACATTTGTATGATTTTTACATTGAGAGATAATATTGTATATTTTGTACATAGAAGAGTTGGTATCCCTTTGTCAATGTTGCGTCAAAACTAACCCCTTTTTCAATGTTGCGGAACTAATCTTTTATATAATCGAGTAGTGTCCCGACGACGACAACTCACCTCTAAATGATTTATAACGTTAAAAATTGATGCGCCATAAGCTGGAATCGAACCCGGGGCTACTGGATGTAAGCCAGATACTAAACCATTTGCGCCATACATATATAACGAATATCGGAGCACAAAACTTCCTATTTAAATGTTTTAATTTTAATTGCCTATAACTGCATAAAACTTACTATTTAAACAGTAAATATCTCTTTAAATATCTATTTCAATTATAACTAATTATCTCTCAGCTCTTTTTCTAAACCATATTTATTATACTGCCCGTTACCGCGGGCCTAACGGCTAGTTTATTATATTTGGAAAAAATTTATTGGATTTTTTTTTATAATATTATTATTTAATTATGTAACAAAATATAATGAATTCATTTGATTGGTCAGTGAAATAAGATATCTAAGTTGTAGAGTTTGGTGTGCATACTAAGCTTAAGTAACTAACGACTGACCCCCTTCTTTACCTTACTTAATAGTATTTACATGGTAATTAATTTTGCTTCCGAGCTTACCGAAGGTAACTGAAGCTATGTGATTTTTATGAAGGACGATATACTTTTAGGTATCCGATTTCAAAATTCCAATTCCAAGACAGAAATCCGTTTCAGACATCAGGAAATATTTTTGGTTTCGTGTCGGTCTGTCGCTCTATTTTTGTGAACCAACATATGTTAATAACTTATCTGATTTTATTAAAATTTAGATGATAGGTTATTATCAATTAGCCCATAGTTGGTCCCATATAAGTTTCAACCTTCAGCGCCTATTTGTTTTTGTTATAATTATAATTGGTTTTTTTTTTTTAATTTATTATTATTATTATTAACTTATTTTATATTTATTGTTATTTTTTTTTTTTAATATTCTGCCATAAGTATTTTCCATATAATTAGCAATATAAACGTTTAATTGGTGAGACATTTGTATATTTCTATTCTATTATATGTATAATCTAAACAAAATATTATGGTGTCACCGTTACACTTGTATATACATATATCTGTTTTTGTTTTAACATTATAGTTAAAATGTTCAGAAAATATTTAAGCATAATTAGTGTGACACATTGTTTCCTCGAATTTGTCAAATGAAATTTGGATCCGTTTCAATGCCCAGCGGAGTCACATTTATTTTTATGCAATATTAAATTGGAACCGAGTAATCTATACTTCCAATAAGTACTTTGAAATGAAAACATCTGTTTAAATTGGTTGCCCTTTTACAAAATTATTATCACTCAATGTTTAAATTGCTGATGGTAATTTTTCATACCAATTAAATTTAATTGGTCTTTAATTGTCTGTAATCGTAATGAATTAACTATCAAAATTTTAGTGACAGAATGGTTTTTGACACTTTTATTGGGTCATCATCGATTAAAGTTCACAGAACTGGACAGTGTTTAAAACATTTGCTATTTAATTTCAACAATAAATTGACTATTTTTACACTTTGATTTGAACTATTGTCAGAAAGATGAAGATTCACGGTGGATTAGGAACTCGGGGACAGATTTATTTCTTGAGATAAAAGGCGTTTCTTTTTTTAATCGGCCCTCTTTTACACCTTAACTCGAGTTGACAGGTCAAATTTGGGTTGTTATGTTGGCAACACTGTTACGTCACACTTGTGAAACAGATAATGGAGGTATCGTCGATACTCTATTTATCAGTGGCCCGGGTTCTAGTGAACAGGTGTTCCTTGCCATTCTCTAGCAGTGGTGTCACTGCTTATTAATAGCTTTGGCAGCGGGATATTGGCGCAGTCGACGGACCATCTCTCTCAGTCGCCTGCTGACGCATCCACCGTATACCTCTGTACTTATACACGGGGCCTGAGATAGACAACTAGACGGGAGTGTTTCGTTTCGCGTAGCCCGGTCCACTCGTCTCCCGGGGTCACCTCTGTGACCCGCGTCACAAATAAACACCCCGCTCTTTTATTATTACCACATCCGTCATTCTTACTGACAAGAACTACCGCGAAAATAAATCCTCCGACATAATCAGTCTCCTTTTAACATGTCCGCTTCACTGACGGACTTAGTTGCGTTCGAGCTCGTAAGACGAATGCGAGCCGTCCGACCGATCATGAAATATGGCTCTCAATGTGATAAAAACCCTCGTTCTCTCTGTGTCGGTATAGATCGCGTCGAAACGAAAAGTGACTAATTAAAATATAATTTTGGACGATGAGCAGACTGCGGTCTTTAAAAGGTTCGAGGTCGTCCGACGATCTGAGACGGAACCGTTCTAATTCCGCTGGTAATGAATCTCGATGTCTGTTTTTATTCTCTTTAATCATGATGATGATGACCAATTATCCATAGCCGATTTTAATTTGAATGATGAAACATGACAATTTATCGTCTTAATAAACAGACACATTTCGGTGAAATCCGCGTCACGTAGGGTTTGAAGTCCGACGTTTCGCTTCCAATGCTGGAAGCATCTTCAGGGGTGTGGTGCATCGCGGCGTTGAATCGAAGCAAACACAGGATGTACTGACAATTGGAGAGATAAACGGCGTATTTATACTGGAAACACCGATGAAGGCAGAACCTGCGTGATCACAACATCATCCCGACAAAGGATACCCTCGAGTAATGGAACACCTAGGTACAATCTAAGGTCTAGGAAACCAGTATAAATACGCCGATCATCTCTCCAGTCGTCAGTACATCCTGTGTTTGCTTTGAGTCATCCCTGAAGATGCTTCCAGCAGTGGAAGCGAAACTTCGGAGTTCAAACCCTTCGTGAAGCGGATTCCACCGGAAAACCAAGCTATTTATTACGAGTCTACCCGCGGAAGCCCAAATTTATCGTCATGTTTACTCTTCGTAACATTTGAAGAACGGCCTCTGTAATAAATTTCTCGTGATCGGATAGGGTTTTCATTAACTCCTGATTGATTTGTCACCTGGTGATACTGATGTTGATTTTTCCTGTTTGTTTTCAGATATGAGCGGAGGGGGGCTGGTGGGCCGACGTGAAGGTCTTCGACTGAGCCTGACCAGATCCCTGAGCGAGCCTTGCGGGGGTGTGGCGGCCAAGAGATGCCGTCAGACGGTCTCGTCTCCCGCTAGCCCCGGGAGCTGGGGCGGCGTGGGGCGGCTCACCGCCGACCAGCTGGCGACCTGTTTGTCGGGCAACCCTCCCATACTCCTGGACTGTAGAGGCATGGGAGCCCGCACCCAGGAGTGTATCCCCGGCTCGGTGGGACTACCCTGTCAGGACCGCGTGAGCAGACGACGTCTGGCCACCGGCTCTCTCTCCCAGTTCCTCGGTACCGATCTTGCTCGTAGAGATGTCGTCGTGTACGACGAACAGACTCAGGACCTCGACTCCATCACTCCGGGTCATCCACTTCATCTAGTACTTGCTGCACTTCTTCACGAAGACGCTCGTCCCAAACTGCTCATAGGTAAGCTTTCCTAATCATGATAAACCAAACCTTCCATTGCAGAGAATTACTGATAAAATTTCACAGTCTAAAGGTGCGTTTACACCTGACATTTATGTCAGACAGAAATATCAGTAGTGTAAACACCGAAACATTTATGTCTGAGATTTATGTTTCTACGCTCAGCTAAAAGTGTCGACACTTCTATAACATCAGATGTAAACACAGATTATAACATTTTTCGTATATTTATTGCAAATTTAAGCATTGCGAGAAGGGTCATACATATATCTGCGACATAAATCTCAAACAATTTCTTTCTGACACTTGACATTTACTGCCGGAGAGAAGTGTGAGGTGGTCAGGTGAAAACGCACCTTTAAGATAGAGCGAATAATGTATAAAGAGCATAAGAACAATCTCCTTACAATGATATCACTTACGTTGCATCTTATTTTAATTTTTTTCCTACGTGGTTCTTATAATACGTGACAATGCAAATGGCAATAGAGGCAGGTATTCAGACTGCTGAATATGAGAAAGTATAAATTACAAGTTGATTATTATCATATTTGATCATTTTGAAGAGTGGAAGAGCCGAGATTCACTATTCGAAGCATACTGAACCCGCAAAGCATGTGTGCATTGTTGGTTTAAAGTGCAAACTATAACTACTATATTATTTATGAAAAATCCCCTTTCTTAAATCTTACTCCACTATCAAATAATTTTATTTGGTTTTTGCTTGTTTGTTGGAATTTAAATGATTCTTTATTGCTAAATAGTTGGAACAAACTTATTTAGAGCTTCATTTCTTGATTTCACTTCGTGTAGTTGCAAATTTATAGACAAAATTTCATCATCAATTTAGAGGTATCTACACTGAGTACAGACAGATTTAAAAAAAAAAAACCTTTATGAACTCAAAGGTCCTAAAGACAAAATCAAATCAAATAAAAATTTTCTCGCCATCATAATATTTTCTTTCTATTGTACTACTTATTTGAAAAAGTAAAAAAAAAAAAAAAAAAAAAAAAAAAAAAAAAAAAAAAAAAAAAAAAAAAAAAAAAAAAAAAA
>KZ651516.1:103866-135302 GCA_001010745.2 Gerris buenoi
AATGGCGTCACTTTGTTTTGGTTTTTAGCATTTGATATATAACAACATAACCTGACGAATTATATCAACAACAATTTCGAGTTGCTATTTATCAAACCTTATATATCAATTTCTCCTTATATAACAACAGACAAAAGTTACAGATTCACTTGACAGGTTGCGCGCGCATCTTCATATCAACTTTTTGATATATAACAACATGAAAAGGGAGGTTTCAAAGTTACAGAATCGCCCTCCAGAACCCTTATCAGGTACTGTTTTGGTAGAAATTGTCAAAATTAATTAAACCTATGTTCAAAGCTTTTACATCTTTTATTCAATTTTTTTTTAGTTTTTGGTTGTATTCATACTACGGAAAGATTAGACTGTATGTTGTATGTCTCCCGTAGTTAATAATAATTATAATTTGATTTAAATTATAATTTAATCTCCCGTAGTATGAATACCACCTAAAACTTAAAAATTTGAATTTCTAATTGATACTAAGTAAGAAATACTAAGAATTAATACTAAGTACAGGTATTAATTGAGTAATTTATAATTATAAGCGTTAATTCTCGTTCTCGGTCTAGTTCTATTGCCGTAAATATTGGCTTGCTAGACTTGTAGAAAAATTGAAAGCCTGGATTCGGGTCCACGTATCGGTTAGATTGTTAGACGACAGAGAAAATCATTGTCCAATATAGCTCAGTTGGTCAGAGCGCCTGTACTGGATATATAGGAGGCCTGTGGTTCGAGTCCCGGCGCTGGAGTCTATTTTTCTCTGTATGTCTCTAGTAGTTAATAATGATAATAATAATTTGATTTAAATTAAAAAGCTGTTTTTTTATTTGATATTTATAATAAACACTTTTTATACGTAGCTAACTACATACTGTACTTTTATAGACCTCCGCCCTTTTGCATTATTATTTAAAATAATGATTAACGGACTTTGATAATAGTAGACAATCCTCAGCTCCTATTAGTCCGTCCCCGCACCGATATACCCCGCACACAAATCAAATAATGTTTTAATCAATTTAAATTGCTTAAATATCTCAATTAGATCCAGAAGGTACACACACATCCTTCGTAACCTTTTAGCAACTAAATTTCCTCATTGTTCTGTAAACTACATTTTATCCGATTTCTCCCACTTTAAATGCCGCGCAAGATGACTCCGTATATATATATTACAAAATTACGTATTAAGAAATGCTTTATCTTCTATTAATATTGTTTATTGTATTATACAAATTTATTTTTAAGATAACCTTAAACATTTGTCTTTTTAATTTTTGTGATAAGTTAAAAATATAGAAGGTAAATTAATTATGCATGCGATGTGATGTTACGAAAGCTTCTAACCTGAGATCAATAAGAAAACCCACACACCTCCTTCTTATCTATATAACGGCTTTTTAATCTCTTAGCGTAGAGCTAACAATGTAATAAAAAAGTATAGTCTAAATATAATTAACGATGATAAAAAAAAAGAACTTACTGTTAGAATTTATTTTTCATTATCAGATAAGATAAAATATGTTAATTATAATAACGATGGTATGGATTATAATGATCTTTTATACCTTTCTATCTAATAATTTTTTTAAAAAACATTTTTGAATGTCTTAAGTAATTTTTTTGAAAAAATAAAACTTAAATGTGAATTTCCCCAAGTGGTGCTGCTGGCGAGTAGTGAGAGAAAATTGAACTAATTTGACAGTTCCTCCGATGTAAATAAACAAGAAGGTAACTCATGGGTTTCATCTTGAGTTCTAATGAAACCTGGTTAATTGTTCTTTTACAAGATTCTTTTAAATTATTTGTATTCAAAATTTAAAGGACATTTTTTTATACTTGGAGCCACTTTGAAAATAAAACAGTCTTTTATAGGAAATGTTTCCTTAAGCTTGGTTCATAGAAGGCTAATTGACGCGCATATTATTATAGCTAAAAATTATTTAAAACCGAAGAGCGGAAGGTTTCATTAAGGTTAAAAAGTTAGGATGGAACCAACTTTTCTCGCGTCATGTCATTACTTCATGACAGCCATAGATTAACTCCTGCGCGTGTCGAATACGCCTTGAACTTAACTTTACTAAACTATTATAGTTTGAAAACTTTAATTAGGTTTAGTTGCTTAAACTTGGTTAATTTAGTGAGATAATATACTTTTTATACAGATATGTACTTTCGTTTACCCAAGTTTGACTATTAACATCTATAGCAACGAAGTAATTAACAACATTGTTCCCGAACTTATTAAAGAGAATTAGCATCACGTCATTGGAAGCGTTATAAACTGTTATTAACACTTTGTTAAACTGTTATTAATACTTTGTTAAACTGTTATTAACACTTTGTTAAACTGTTATTAACACTTTGTTAAACTGTTATTAACACTTTGTTAAACTGTTATTAACACTTTTTTAAACTGTTATTAACGCTTTGTTAAACTATTATTAATTGTTAAATTGTTATTAGCACTTTGTTTAACGGTTTTTTCGAGAACTAGATGTAGTTCAATAACCAACTACATCTTCACAAAAAAAAGTCGAGGATGTTTTGTTTTCATGTTTCATACGAAAAAAATAAATCACTCGGTTTCGGTTGTAATATTTATAGGTGTTAGCAATACTTCATAATAGCAGCAATAGATAAAATACAGACAAGGTCAAAGTATTGAATACACAATAATAGTATCTACTAAAAAAAAAAAAGGGAAATGATCACAAAACTATGGCAATTAATAATCAATAATCATATAAAAAAAAGGTTCAATTAACCAACAGGAATTGTAGATAATGGTGATAAGCAATGAAGCTAATAGCAACAAAATAATTGATATCAATACTACGATATCATCATCGTGGTTCGAGTCCCGGTGCGTCTATCCCGGGTCTATTTTTCTCTGTATGTCTCCCGCAGTTATTGATAATTGTAATTTTAATTATTTAAAAAGTTTTCTCTTTTTTACCGACCGCGACAGTTCGTGTTAATTTTAATTAATTTATTTTATTTTTTTTAAAAAAACCTACATCTGTAACTTTTTTTAATGTAAATTTTCACTAACAATTGATAATTATGTAGTTAAAAAAAGAGTAATATAAATTATTTGTGTTATTTATAACTGTTTATTATACTTTATAAACACTTACTCGTGGACTTATTTAGAATAATTGTAAAGTTTGTCATTGTATTGTAGTTGTATAATGAGGTTGAGGAATTGATAAGGTGTTTGTGCCACTATAGTGCGATAAGAGATAATAGTTGTAGCTTCTAATTGTCTTTTTTCATATCTGCGGAACCAATTTTTTGTTTTTGTGTGCTTGTTTCTGTTTTAGTAACGCGACGTTATCCTGGTGTTATCACCAGAGTTGCTAGTTAGTTAAATAATAAAAAGTCATGAGTCGAGTCATCATTTAGGTATGATTCATCGTTTCTTATCACTCGGACTAGTCAAGGCAGTTGTCTAGGCGCCAGAAACGTGGCATACGGCGTGCCGGCAATAGATACGCTTTACTAAATAAACATAACCTTCGAAACATAACTCATTCATTCGATTATAATAACCTCCTGTTACCTATTTTTCCTTATCACTATCAGTTATTTTTTTTGAAGTCTTTCTTATCTATCGGATCGGAGCAATTGTCCAATAGTCAGTATAAATGCTATACCACTAATTGTTTAAGTGACTTCCTGAAAAAATTTTACAGTATTTACAAAGGGTTTTGAAATTTAAAAAGGGTGCCACACTATTTGACTATTGCTATTGATATGCCCCCGTGTAGAGACAGTAAGAGAAGAAAAATGGGTACAAGTAAAGAAGTACAGATGTAGAAAAAATAAACCGATACCTAGTACACAAGTGTAAACAAACCTGGTTGTCATACGTCAATTATTATTATTTATTTTTTTTACTTTTTCTTTTTCGCTGACATTCAATGATTACCTTTTAATAAAAAATCTCAAATTTGAAACCCGTCAAAATAAAGATCGCAAAAATATGGGATACGTCAAAACAAATAAAATAACTTGCGGATTTTTTCCGAACTAACTTTCCATATGGTAAAATTTGCTGAAAACGAATTAAATTCTGCTGAAAAATGGCTCTAAGTATTAAAATAATGCATTGTCCTCGCGTTCTGAGCTATTCTGAAAGTTACAAATGTCTAGCTACTCGGGAAGTTAGATAGTTAAAAGTTAAAAATAGATTGCAAGATTTGTACTGGACAAGTAAACAAACAAGAAAGCAAGCTAATAAAAACGTAGTAAAAATTAGATGAGAACTTTACAAGATAAAGGTATAAATAATTTATGTTTGTGCGCGATATTAAAGAGAAACAAATGAGCGCAGATGGTTGAAACTTAAATGAGACCTACAAGGGGCTAATTATGACCTACCATTAAAATTTCGCTGACGGTAAAAATTAATTTGGTGGTATCTGCTGCCTACTTTCGACAAAGCATCTAAATGTCATAAAAATCAGATGAGTACTAGTTAAGATATAGGTTTATATAAATTTATGCTTGTGCCGATGTGGAAGAGAAACAAATGGGTGCAGAAGGTTGAAACTTGAGCTTGAAGTTGAAAAATGAGAAAAAACAATGAGCTAAGTGCTAAGTATGACCTATCATATAAATTCCATTAATATTGCATGTGTAGTTTTTAACATGTATTGGTTTGCAAAAATTGAGCGACAAACCGAAAGACAGAACGGAACCAAAAATGTTTCCCGATGTCTGAAACAAATTTCTGTATTGGATTTTTTTAAATCGGAGACCTAAAATTTTTTCGTTCTTTGGAACAATCACATAGCTTCCATTACCTTCAACATGAAAAAGTTGTTCAAGGAGAAGAGAAAGCAAAACTCGTAGATGATTGAAATTAAAATGGAACCAACATAAAAGTTTTTTATGACCTACCATCTAAATTCCATTATTATCGGATGATCGGTTTTTAAGTTATGATGGTTCGCAGTTATGTTAAACGACTGACAGATACGAGACTTAAAATGATCCCTGATTTCTGTCAAAGAAATTTTGAATTGGTAGTCATTAAATATCTTCACTTTTGAGATTGATCACTATGTTCATGTTTCTTACGGTAAGCTCGTGAGCTAATAAACATTTTACACTAAAAATAACTTTATTGTAAGCAACCTGCTTCCAACCACCAGTGGTCATCTTACGTGGCGATGAAGTCGCCATATTAGAAAAGTGAAATTGGAAGTCTCTGTAGTTATTAACCGAGGTTTAAATCTGGATTAAATTTGACTCAGATGTGTCTGAAGTCTCATGAAATTCCATCTTATACTCTAAATTATAATTTTATTAATTGTTTTATTATTTTATTAATTTATTTTAGTTTGTGGCATCTTAAGACTCAAGGGAATTTTGTTCCCTTCTGGAATAATGAATTTTAACGCTCAAGTAAAGGAATGAATTTTATTTAGTCGATCAAAAGTGTTGGTTTAGCGATTTCATCACTTGTGATTACTATGCTGTATGATGGGGAACACCTGCCGTTGAAAGAGCATTTTTCTTTCAATTGACAGGAAACGGTATCGTAATCTACATTCATGGTTTTGGGTTTCTTCTTGTCGATCGAGTAAATAGTAAAGAAACGTTTTCCCCGAGATTGACGCTAGATTCGATAAAAGATCAATGAGGATCCATGACAACAAGGAAATGAACATGGTGAATCATCTGATGATTCCAGACTCCGTCGCACGCTGCTACTTCCCTTGGGAGAGTTTTATCTTTGACGGGAAGCATTGGTCTGGAGAAACCATTGGAAAGGAACGGCCATTGCTGTCCCTCGTGTTGGTTTTCATCTTCAGGTGTGTGGTCGGTGGTAATTACATTGCGAAGGATCTGTTTTATTTGCGGAGGGTGGCTCTTGTTTTGCTGTCGAAGGATCGGTCACAGACCCTTTGAGTCAGTAGTAAAGTAGCTCGGATGAGAATGTGCTGTGAACACAAATACACTTCCGGTGAGTCAGTTTGCAGTAGGCCCTTATCACTTCCTCCTCAGCCTCTTCCCTTTCGAGAGCCCTTATCTTCCAAGAGTATGTTATACCCGCGGGAGGAAGTCATCCCGACATTCCACCTTACCACCACTCGTGTTTCCTCAAGGGGTAATCTGTGATTCACCGGTCCTACGTGACGTCATCATTTCACCCTCCTGTGTTTTTTTGAAGGGCCGCCCTTCTGCCAACGGTGACGCAATCAGTAACCCTTGTATTCCCTCGATCGTGTTTAGGTACAGGACTGTTTCTCTCCCCCTTTTTTTCGGTAATGAGTCATTTTTGACTGCGGTCCCAGGCGGTCCCGGATGCTGCGTTTTAGGACCGCCGATTAGCCGTCTATTAAAAACACTCGATATAAAGGGAGGGTCAGAGTTTGTACTGTTTGTGATAGGGCCTCTGACTCACACCCTTCAAACAACATGCCCTCTTCTTAAATAGGAGCCCCCCACGAAAATCTTTAATAGAAAACGATAAGCCGACAAGGCTGACACTACTCCCTCCGGACCACACATTACTCATATCCTTGCTCTCGTGAGCTCCAGTTACAGTGTGATTCACTGATTCGTTCATTCACCCTCCCAGTACGATGTAGATGCTCTCTTTGTTTTTACATCCTCCTGTTGTTAGATGTTAACGGCTTTATTTCGGTTTCCGGGTACCATCTGGAGAAACAAGTCTTTAGCCGTGAGCTTTAATAATTCCGGGGGGTGGACTGTAGGGACTTGATTACTTACTTCTAGACCCTCCAACATAAAGCAGCTCTGGTTTGGATTAGTTATAAACTTAAAACAACTAAAAGTTTATTATGGAATAAGAAACTTCCACTTTCTTCCAACTTTACAATTACAAACTTACAATTTCCTTTATTCAACTTTACTTAAATACTACAGTAAAGTTTATACTTCTTCTTAAAAGAAATTAGTTTTGGCAGTGGAATATTAATAGTGAAGTGTCAAATTGACTCGCTTAAGCACTCTATCCTACAGAACCAAAGTGAATTTTTAAGTGAAAAGTTAGTACAATTTTAAATATGCAAATAAATCGATCTAATGTCAACGATTCAAACGACAAATTTAGAACCTTACTAGTAAATGTTTTGTTTTAAAAAAAGAAAAAAAAGCGGTTATAGATGAGAAATTATTGTACACCTAAAAAAATACGTTGAAACTACAAAAAATAACAAATAAATAAAAGAAAAATAAATAATCAGTGGCTTACCAGCCCGAGCTTAGACAGGCCGGTCAATGGGTTTATGCAACTGTATCTATGTGCAATGGAAGAGTTGCCGCGTCCTTTTTTTCTCCGACAGCTTTTCAAATCATATACCTCCATATTTCAAAAATAAATATGACTAAATTATACAATATTCTTAATTCTAATAGATGTTATTGTTTAAAAGTTTCCTGGCTTTTGTTGTCCCTCAATTCTATATCTAAAATATCTGACTGAAGTCTATAAAGACAAATATCAGACTACGAGCGTATCATCTCATTTATCAATGAGTGCATCGAGAAATGAAAGCTTCTAATTTCGTTGTTTTAGTTGACGAGATAGTTTCACGTTGGTAGCAGAAGTCTTTATTTAGTTATATTTTCTTTGTTATAATTTATTGATCTTTATTTAGTTTTTTTTTTTTATGATTTATTGATCTTTATTTATTTATATTTTATTTCTTTTGATTTGTTTTTCTATATTTAGTTATATTTTATTTTTTTACTATTTATTGATCTTTATTTATTTATATTTTATTTCTTTTGATTTGTTTTTCTATATTTAGTTATATTTTATTTTTTTACTATTTATTGATCTTTATTTAGTTATATTTTATTTTATATTATTTATTGATCTTTATTTAGTAGATACTGCTCAGTTTGTCACTAGCCGTTCTGTGTAGAGTAGACCTGGCTTCCAAAAAAATAAATAAATAAATAAAGTATGACGATATTAAAAGAAAATCAAGATTATCATTTAGTTTCAGCATCAAATTAAAATCTTCTATACAAAAACGAAAACTCGATTTCTTCATTTTCAATCAGATATATTTTGAAGACGAATGAAGACTGTAAATTGTATTAGAAGTGGAGATTCGACCTCTTCATCAATATGCATAACCTATCTATGAGGAGAAGAAACTTGATTTCTCATTATACAAAATGATTCGACGAGAAAGTCTGTTAAATGTCGATTCATCCAAGTCGACAAATTTTTGAACTTTTTTAAGTGAATGTTCGAATGTTAAAATGTGAGTTATTGTTATTAGATAGGGGCGAAAGTAGTGAAAATGAAAAAAAGAAGGAATTTCGTTCAGGAATTGTTCTGTTAAGAGAGCGGTCAGTCTTGGACTCGGGAAGGAACTGTTCTAGAAATCGGTGCAGGAGTTTAGAAGGTTGTTCGACGGTCGTTCTGGAAGACACGAAGCAGGTGAAAGTCTCCCCTCTACTTCAGCACCTTCCAGAAGTATCTGGTTGTTCGGCGAGACAAGGAAGCTTTGAGATACAGCGTTACCTGGGTCTCCTTCTCAAGGTAAGCTGCGCTCCGTCCTAGCAAGGTAGACAAGCCTCTGATATCCGCGACCTCCTGCCAGCACACAATAGAACGGGGCGTGGAACTTTAGTCAGGTCGTAAGAATCTCGTAACGTTCAGGAAACCAGCCTCTTATGTTCGGCCTAGCAAGGACACCACTCTCAAACCCATTCAACATTCACACAGTCACTTCATCTATGGAAATCAACAAATAAAAACTAATCGTTCTTTTTCCCACCCCAAACCTTAACGACATTAACTCCACAATGTTCATTTAGTATTCTGACAAACTTTAAACTTGTTATTTATGAATCCTAAGTTCATACGTAATGCGTAGGATCCCCTCAGCTGGTTTGTAATCGTCCTACTGGAAATCTGCCATCTTCCGCTGACATTTTGTTGTTACGTGGGCATTTGCTCACCACTTTTTAATAGTTGCATTTCAAAAATGTCATTATCGCAATAACTGTAACATTACGAACACCTTTAGTATTCCAATAGCTGGCAAAAAGACTTATTTGTAAGTACTAAACAAACTTAATTAAATTAATGATCCAATGCAAAAGAAAGATTTTGTTTCGCGACATACATTTTACGTTCACACTAAAAGACAATTGCTTCCGAGCTTACTGAAGGTAACAGAAGCTATGTGATATGTGATCGTTCTGAAGAACAAATAAATTTTATGTCTCCGATTTTCAAAACTTCCAAGACAGAAATCCGTTTCAGTCATCGGGGAACATTTTTGGTTCCGTTCTGTTTCTGTCCGGTCTGCCGCTCAATTTTTCCGAACCAACTTATCTTAAAAACTACACGTCCGATTTTAATGGAATTTGGATAGTAAGCCACAATTAACCTGTTGTTGGTCTTATATATAAGTTTCAACCTTCTGCGCCCATTTGTTTCTCTCTCATGCGCACAAACATATCTATATTTATTTACTCCTATAGCTTCAAAAGTTGTAATCTGCTATTGTTGTGAAACTTTTATTGAACTTTTGCTTATCGAAAGTAGACCGCAGATAGTACCAAATTTAATTTCAACCGTCAGTGCTCTTTAACTTTTGCTAAATTGATACAATAATCAAAAACATTTTTGACAAATTAAAATAAACGGGAGAAAGGGAAGCAATTAAACTAATCAGACAATAATTTAAAAAGTAATAAGCCTGTAATAGCATTAAATAAATAAATAAAATGGAAGGATGCGAGGAAGCTATGTGCCACACCAATTGACCATCTTTATCCCAATATTTTATCGTTATCATTCATACTATGTATAACAATATTACATTTCTAATAATTTACTGTTATTAATTATGTAACTTTAAAGAAAAGTAGGTGGTATTATGACAGTCCTGAAAACAAGACTGGTTCTAAATAGTCCATACTAAATCAAGATCAGTAAATCATAACAAAGAAAACATACTAAATAAAGATTAATACCTGCGCCTCTTCTAAACTAGAACATCGTCGATCTTTTCTCGATAATGAAATAATCCATCTTGAGAGTTGACAACACAATACCTCCATTTCTCACCTCTCCCGCTGTAGTTTGTAGGATCTACCATCTACCTGGTCACCAATGTTCGATCTTCTAGCGTCATGAGTATCCGCTCTTTATTTAGTTTGGACTCATACAGCTTATCATGATGTCCAGCTAGGTTCTCGCTCTTCTTGTATTGTTATATCGGCGCGTATTATTTCGGAAGAATATGGCTGCGCTAGGCATATAGGCCCTAAATAAACAATCGATCAATACGTAAATATCATTAGTTTGTTATTTCTTATAATAATTGATTATTGTTTAAAATATTTCATTAAATAGTTAATTTTAAATTTTACTTTAAAATATTATTCACGTATTGTTCTTTTTTACATTTTTATTATTATTACTGGTCTTATATTACTTTGCTTTGCAAGTTTCATCGCACTCCTATTTCCCCAATTTTGAACCACTTCCCGTCATTCAATCTTATCCAAATTTTGCACATAGATACAACTTAGGTGAAGAATACAGAAACCAAAATAATAATAATAAAAAAACAAAATGGAGTCAAATTTATTTGCTTTTTAAGTTTCATCGCACACCTATTACCCCAATTTTGAACCACTTCTCGTCATTCAATCTTCCCCAAATTTTGCACATAGATACAACTAAGGTGAAGAATACAGAAACCAAAAAAAAAAAAAAAATTGAAAATAAGACCAGTTTTGAAAAATGGAATTTTTATATTAATTATTATTTATTGTTTTTAAAAACCATATTGAATATAGAATGATGAATTATAATTTAATGTTAATTATGTTTCCAAACTGAAAATATTTAAAGGAACATACTTGGGGAGTTTAAACAAACGGCACTCTGTAATGTGGGTAAGAGATAAGTGCGTGTAATAGACTGTCACACTGTCACACTGACACATGTTCGCTGTGTCGTGTATTCATTGTTTACTCTGTTATCTGGTTGATACAAAGCATTTAGGGAACAATGTTACCTTACTCTGACAGGAGACGATACAGAACACGGCGTGGCAACACTGCATGGCAGGTGTCCTAACCTAACAAACCTATGAGTCATCACATGACGCAGTACTCTGTCACCTCTATCCACTTTACTTTGTCATTAATGGACATTATCCATTATGGCTTGTAAAGTGTTGAATGTTGTTATAATCTACCTGAAAAAACTTAGTGGAAAAGGGGGTGATCTATTATTAAGTTATCAAGTTGATTGTTTCCACTGATGTTTTTAGGTAGGTAATACCTATTAAACCTACTATGCCTATTAAAACAAAAAAGTATAGAGACTTAATCTGAGAACACAAATCGTTAACATGGGCGTCAACTTTTAAAAAGGATTGGGGCAAAGGGAGTCTGGGTTATAAATGAAATAAATAATTATATTGTGTAAATATATACTCCATTTTGAGCCTTTATGGTGAGTTTTTGAAACAATTTTTAGGAATATTTCATGCCAATACCAAAGTTTTATTACTAAAATACCTAAATTTTCCGTTCATTGAAATATTTTTTGCCTAAAATAGATCAAAAAAATTAAAAAGTAAATTCAAAATTGTTGCTTATCAAACGTTGTGGTATCGTGGAAAAGAAATTCATCAATAATAGACTAATTATTGATGAATTTGTTTTATTGATTTTATAATAGAACTAAGAAAAGTTAATTAATTATTATGTAAATTCACAGCACCAATGTCAAAAGATTTATTGTTTCAATACATAATTATTATTATAAGTTTTCTTGTTGTACCTATTTTATCAATACTAATATGTTAGGTCGATTAAGGTTACTCTATTCGACCCAACATATCAGTATATGTATTATCTATTTTGGAGAAAAAGACAAAATAATTGCTAGATAAAAATAACTATTTATATACCTATAACATCATACATTTGAAATCTGTCGAAATGAAAAATTGTAAATATGGGATATGCCAAAACAAATAAAATAACTAACTTTCCATACAGCACATTTACTGAAAACGAATTAAATTTTGCTGAAAGATGGATAAAGGTATTAAAATAATGCATTGTCTTCGTGTTCTGAGCTATTCTAAAAGTTTCAAATGTCTAGCTACTGGGGTTGGTTAGAAATCGATTGCCAGATTTGTACCGGACAAACAAGAAACCAAGTTAATAAAAACGTAGTAAAAATAGTAAAAGCTATAAAAAGGATAATGTAGGCTCAATAGGAAATATATTCATAGGCGTTCGTAATATTTAATTTTGATACTTTTATGGGCAGTAATCTCTATTCGGGGTCACTATAAAGCTTACTCATAATTTTTAAATAGATATATATATTTTTTTTTGGGGGGGGGGATGCATATATAGACTAAACATTGGGGGTTCTACCCCCCTAGGCCCCATATAGTCGGCGCCGCTGTTAGTTAACATTTGATTCAGGTTGGTTGTTGTAATGACTACCTGTGATGCACGCAACCTAGATCATTCATTCTTACATTTTATTCTGCTAATGATAGTTGTCATTGTCATTCATGCTTTGCTCTCATTAATGTTTATATGTAGGGTTGCCAGACGTCCCGATTTGAGCGGGACAGTCCCGATATTGACGAGTTTGTCCCGCTCATATTTCAAGTCCCGGCGGGACTCAAATATGTCCCGATATCGACCGATTTCTTTAATTATAATATACGTATATTTTTTAAATAAAGCAAACAAAAGAGCTAAATTATATATGGGCTTTCATTGTTGACAACTGATAGAAAATTGTGATAGTTTTTGAAAGAAATGTCTTCGCTGGTTGGCTGATTGTTTTTAAAAGCCGAAATTGGAAGGTTCTATTTTTTATGAATCGTAATTCCCCCTTTTCTTGTTTTTAAATTTTCGTTTCTTGTGATTTTTATAGATTATACGTTATACGGTTTGTTGCAGTATTCAGTGTTTTGTGATTTTAATTTACATTTTTTTTTAAGGAGTAAAAATAAGGATAAAAAGAAGAGGAAAGTAGAAGGCTAATTCGAATTGTACGTGCCCTCAAAATTTCTTCGAGTTTTACCTCAACCTGGTTTATACATACAGAAGGGTTGTTTTTCTTCAGAAAATGAGCAGAGCACCGCAAAAAGGTGCGGAGCGGCTGCACAAAATTAAGGTTTTTAATTTAAAATGCGGGATTTTATCACCTAACCTTAAAGTGGGCGCACGTACAATCCAAATTTACTAGGTAAAATATAATCCACTGTGGGGGGGGGGGGAAACAGCTGGATAGGTAATCGAAGGTAATGATGGATCATGTGAAATGGATTTCACATTAGGTTCACAGTTTGCTATTTCATTTTTAATTCAAATCCAATTATAATTACTGTTCCCGTTCTTTGACGGCTAAGCCTGCGCTCCCCCCCCCCCTCGTCAGCTGATGTGTCTCGACGAGACTTGCTGAAAATCTGGCAACCCTATTTATATGTCAATGAATAAATGTACTAAACCATTTTTTATTCGAACAATTCATGACTTATATTTTGAACATTAAACGAGTAATAGTTATTTATGTACCTAGGGAGTAAAGTAGGCCATTATTCCCTGAGCGAAAAATTTGATTCTTGAGGCGAAGCCGAAGGAATTAGACTTTTTAATTCCCGAGGCGTAGCCAAGGGAATAACGCTAATTAGCTCCCGAGGCGAAGCCAAGGGAATTAGACTTTTTAATTCCCGAGGCGTAGCCAAGGGAATAACGCTAATTAGCACCCGAGGCGAAGCCAAGGGAGATAATTATCGCGAAGGGAATAGGCACTTCACTCACGAGGTACATACAATATTTTATCTCCAATAGGAAGTAAATACACATTTTCGTTCATTGCACAGTTCTTATTTATTATTTTAATAAATAACAATAATTATTAGCACTTTTAATAGCAGATATAAGAGATTCAGTATTAAAAACAAATAAGAATTGGAATTAAAATCAAATAGAAGGTTACTTAGATGCAGGTTATAAACATAGATACACATGGTCGTAAAAGCAGTGACGCCAACCTGATTTCAACATCTTCATTACATTAACCATTCATTTTCTACGATTTATAAAATAATTAAGTTGCAATCTTTACTTTTTCGCCCTACTTTTTAGGGTTTTGTAGATACTTCTCAAAACCCTTATGCCGAGGGTGATGTGTCCGTCTGTCCGTCGCTCTTTGGCTCATAGCGCCCGAACCATTTAAGCTAAAATGCTGAAATTTATTACACTGGCGTAACTTCTGGGCCCAAACACAAAATTTAAAAATTTAATATGCGCATGCGCAATTCGAAAAAATGCGGAAATCTAATACATTTTTAAATTTTACATTCCTTATAGGTTAAAAAAATCAAAATATACCCAAAAAAAATTCCCCCCCCCCCAACCACTATAGATCGGCAGGTGCTAAAATTTCGAAATAATTCATGCAAATACCTTATTATGGCGCGATGAAAATTCCGGGAGTTCATCCTAAATTTTCAAAAATTGCCAATTTTAGGCGCGAAAATTTAAAATTCGCCCAAAATTTTATTTTTTTAAAATTTTGAGTTGTGTATCAAATGAAAGCTGCTGAAGAGTAGGACACAAATATATATTTGCTTTTTTAAATTTTGCGTTCCTTATTGGTTTATTACTGATAAAAAACCCGGGACTTTTAGATTGAAGACAAGAAATCATTATTTACATAATGGGTATGCTTACTCATCTACAAAACCCTAAAAAGTACTTGGACTAAGTACTTCCCTGTGATTTTTACTTTTTGATTCAGGGATGAAAAGACCTGCTTTAGCCCCTCGAAACTAATCCAAAATCATAACTTTTTTACCCTACTGGAGATAAACAACATTTTTGCAAGCTTTTATTCAACTGAAGTTCAAAGCAGTTATCCTCAACCGATTGAATTGAAATTTTGCATCCACGTTTAGTTGGATGATAATGCATGGTTAGCTAAGTGACGTCATTCTATATCTAATATGGCGGGCAGTTCAAGATGGCGAAGTAGTTATTTTTTAAGTACTCACATGATATGGGTATCAAAATCAAATGAAAGAGTTTGCTGAGAAGAAGAATAAAAGCTTGTTTTCTTAAAATATTTCTTTTTATAATCAACTTATTTAAATGTCTATTTCCAAGCTATGTCCCGCAGACGAACTTAACCTACCACATATTCTTAATAGGCATTAAAAGATTTACTTATAACTTATATACAAAATTGTAGCTTGGTGTTAGTCAGACACTTTTTTGGACGCTATCTCCTGAATTATAGTTGATATTAGACGTGTCATTTGATTAGTTGCATAGAAGTCTTTGTTGCCAACTTAACAATTAAAATTTTTTTTTCAACACTTCGTCCCATAATTTGTCAACGATGATACGCTCATTGTTTTATTTAAATGAGGTTAAAGCGATGACGTCACTCTGTCTAGACCATAATGCTTCATTAATAATTAATAAAACAACAATCTTCCATCTCATGTTTTGATATGGAGGTCAAACTATTAATAATAAAAAAAATAGAGACACGAGTTTTGTGTTATTAAAGAATGCATTCTATTAGATAATAATGATTTGGCGCAGTCGTAGTGTTGTCAAAGCTCCACGTGTAGTACAGCGTAGATGTGCACACAATGAGTTGTGTATGTCTGCCTGTATGACAGGAATATTGTCGAGTGACTGGGGGTGAGTCAGTGAGTCAGGACGGGAGTATGGAGTGAGTCATACTTCTTGATTTCTTCTGGAGGATGGAGTGGGGAAGGTAATAGCACGGTTACAAGGACGCAAGCGTACACAGGGCAACACTGCCACCTCCTTCTTAATCTAGATCCTTGAATCCCTATCACATCCTCTTCTTTCATTTATTTATTATTTTTTTAAAACATTATTCGTCCTTAATCTCTTTCATTTAGTAAAAGAAACCATCATGAAAAAGAACCTCCCCCACTGACCTTCTCATCATCCTGGTTATTTAAATCAGAGCAAAACAACTTTTGGTTTTCTTTCTTTTTTTAATTCTTTACATTTAATTGTAATTAATTGCAGTAGTTACTTGTGAGTAATAGAAACGCGCGTGTTTCTGACTTGCATTTCTTTACGCAAGTTTTTTAAATGAGGAGATAATGTAATGGAAAATACCATCAATCTAGTAGCATCACAGTCGACAATTATATATCAAATTAAAAAGAAAATACCGGATCTTGCATCTCTTCCAATATCTGTTCAAGATTTGAATCTTATAATAAAGAGAGCCCGTCAAGTTAACAAATCACACTTTATTTCCTGGTCGAATCTTAACTCATTTATTACTACGTTTTTATTAGCTTGCTTTCTTGTTTGTTTGTCTGTTTGTCCAGTACAAATCTAGCAATCGATTTTTAACTAACTTCCCGAGTAGCTAGACATTTGAAACTTTTAAGAGTTGCTCAGAACACGATGACAATGCATTATTTTAATACTTTTAGCTATCTTTCAGCAGAAGTTAATTCGTTTTCAGCAAATTTTGCTGATTGGAGAGTTAGTTTCGAAAAAAATCCGCAGGTTATTTTATTTGTTTTGACATGATCCATATTTACGATCATTATTTTGACTTTGACGGGTTTCAAATTTATGACAAAAAATTTAAAAACATAGTTTTTAAAAAGTTCTTTATATCTTGTAATTATTTAACAAATTCACCCACAATTTATACCAAATAAATTTTAAGCCCCGTTATAAAGTAAACAAAGATTTAACAACAAATTAAACAGAACAAATAGACTAATTCGTAGAGAGAAACACTTTATTGACAAGAAGTACAAAGTGGAGCTGTCCTTCATTAAAGGATTTCTATATAACACAGCACACTTTTGAAGATATAGGTGTAAATAATGTATGTTTGTAGTGTGTGTGAATAATGTTGTTGTGATGTTGCTGTATTGTGTGTAGGTGTAATGTATGTTTGGATGCATGTAGAAGAAAACCAAGTGGGCGCAGAATGTCGGAACTTGTGTACTTACATTGGACCAAAAATTATTGGGCTTATTATGACCTAGACCTACAGGACAAATTTTATTGGTTCGCAAAAATTGAGTGACAGAGGGACAGACCAACAGATAAACACGGATATGAAAATTTTCCCTGAAGTCTTAAACGGATTTCTGTCTTAGAATTTTTTAAATCGGAGAAATATTTTCGTTCTTCAGAAAGTTCACATAGCTTCCGTTACCTTCGGTAAGCTCGGAAGCAAAATAAATAATTGCAAGATAAACGAACTTTTTATATACATACTATGTTTTTAAATTTTTCTGTCATAAATCATAAATTTGAAACCTGTTAAAATGAAAATTGTAAATATGAAGCATGCCAAAACATTTAAAATAACTTGCGGATTTTTTCCAAAGTAACTTTCCATACAGCACAATTTGCTTAAAACGAATTAAATTTTGCTAAAAAATGGTTAAAAGTATTAAAATAATGCGTTGTCATCGTGTTCTGAGCTGTTCTAAAAGTTTCAAATGTCTAGCTACTCTGGAAGTTAGTTAAAAATCGATTGCAAGATTTGTACTGGCCAAACAAACAAGAAAGCAAGCTAATAAAAACGTAGTAAAATAAATAAAAGCTGAAATGTATTATTGAATATTTGGGTTAAGAAAAAGGAAGTCGACTTAATGAAGTCATGGCTTCAAATAGAAAGTATATTTTGAGCTTTGAAAGAGAGAAAAAACAAAATTATAGCCAAAGAGAAAAGAGTTAGAAAAGAGAGTTAAAAACGAAAGTAAAAGTGCGTTAAAACCACCAACATTCATTTTATTATGGCTTTTTTTTTTTTTTAAAAAAAAAAAGGTATTGAATGAATCATCTACCTAAGAAAGTGAGAAAATATAAATAAATATGTAAAAACAAAAATCAGTTCTTGTACTTTAAATCCTTCTACAGTCTATAAGATTAGTGTTGGCACAATCAAAAGGCGGGAAAATTTTGAGGAAAACGATTTTATTGGTCCCCCATGTTGAATGCAACTTCAGAAAAAAAATTCTCTACTCTACCCCTGTTCCACAAAAAAATATAACATGGCAACACCGATTTTCCCTTTTTATAACCCCAAAACTACCTCCAAATTTGTTGTTTCCCGCCTTCGATTGTGCCAACTCTAATCTTATAGACTATATGTTTAAGGTCAAATTTTTTAAGTTACAAATTTTCTTTGAGTAACAAAAATTTAGATAAATATAACCAAACCATTATATTATTATTTGTTATTATTTAAAACTGTAATATATACATAATAATATGTTATTAATTTAGAATTAGCTTTTTATTATGAGTTCACTGTAAATCATTTCTATATATGAACAAATATACAATGTCTGTTGGTTCATAAATTGGAAAATGTTATAATATATGATAATATAAGTTCATAAATTGACAATTTAGGGTAAACAATAGCATAAAATCTTTTTTTCCATTGTTATCCCCCTTCCATATAAAAATATGACAAAAGTGTACATAACAACAATTACTATACTCTTAAAGAGTTTTCCAACGACATGCATCTTGAAGGGTTTATACTATTTTGACTGTTGTACCCCGTACTCCTGTGTTCCATTTTTTATTTTTTATTTTTTTTAGTTTTTCATCCATCCAAATTCTAAACCATAATTTTCCTATATTATCACAATCACAAGCCAATAATACGCACATTTCTTCGCTCATTAAGGCTGTACCACCCTTTGAGGTTAGGAAAAACAGTAAAATTCAAATTACTCTGGTTCTAAGCAAGATATCAAAAATCTAATCACAGGCTTCATTCCTAATTTTAATTTTGCACAATTTGAGCCCTATTTCAACTTACTATGATAAATAGTACAGGCGCAATTTCAATACAACGATAAAACACGTAGTATTAAAATGGCGCCTGTACTATTTATCATAGGAAGTTGAAATAGGGCTCAAACTGTGCAAAATTAAAATTAGGAATGAAGCCTGTGATTAGATTTTTGATATCTTGCTTAGAACCAGAGTTATTTGAATTTTAATGTTTTTCCTAACCTCAAAGGGCGGTAGAGCCTTAAGTCATGATGCATAACTGGACTTTTTTTTTTTTAAATTGTTTTCTTTTCGAAAAATAATTTAATATTTTTTTCGCTTTTCTTTGAAAACAAAATAAGAATTACATAACATAGAAATATGAATTACTCATAAAGTCGAAGTTTTCGAGATATGGACACGAATAAAAATAAGGTTTTTTTAAAGATAAAAATACAAGACACAAAACAATGAGTGTTATTAACCTTGGTTCTTGACTTTTTATTTCTTACTTCGTCTTTACTACTTTAAAAATAAAAGTATCTCTTTAGTTCGTTTCGGGAAGAAAAGAAACAAGTGCCCTTGACTAGGACGATCTGACGGTCTGACTCAGCTGTGAATCACCGGCAGCGTGTGGTTTATCTCCAGGTAAGTCGAGTTTACGGTCTAGTCTGTCTCTAATCTTCGGGAAGGTAATACAACCTTACTCATAAAACTCTCTAAACTAAGATCTATTGATCGTCGTTATAACAAGGACAAGTTTGTTAACAAAAAAAAAAAAAAACCCATGTGATTATGTACATTATAGAAATTCAACTCTCATTGCATTTTATTTTTCTATTCATAGACAGATTTGAATATTGAATTAAAAACTCTAATCTAGACAATGTTGCTCATTCATATTGCTGTTATCAATATTTCTTTTGTACTTTTTTGTGTCAGCTGTTATCTATCTAAACATTGTGTTCGAGTCAATTCATACTACATTTTCTCTTATACCAAATTTCTTCGTCTCATGTTTTCCATTTGTTAGTTCTTTTCGGGTTTTCACGGTTACATTTATTTATTATTTAAAATTTTATCAAAATATACTATACAAATGATTTCTTCTTGGTTGGGAATCGAACTTGGTTCCTCACCTATTACAGTTAAATTGATATTTATCAATATCTGGGCAACTAGATTTTGCTTCCGAACTTACTAAAGGTAACGGAAGCAATCATTTTATGGCTCCGATTTCAAAAAAACTTTAAGATAGAAATCCGTTTCAGACACCAGGGAACATATTCTGCCGTGCTAAGCCAAAAAACCGTATCTGTCATTTTTGTCGAAAATGAGGTTTTGACCTATATAGGGTTTTGGGTGGTCATTTTTGCCGTTTTTGATGGTCCCGAAGCCGTATCTCCATCCTAAATACGAGAAATTGGAGATTTTTAGTTAAGGTTTTTGTGTTTAAGGACAATTTACTAAGCGGAATTGCCTTAAGTGACAAATCAGAAGGAAAAAGACCGTATCTGACGGTAGATACGGTAATTTCGCTTCTGAAATCACAGTCAACTTACACCACAGTTACGTTAAACCTGTTATATTCAGATAGAAAAACACCTTATCTACAGGTGTTTTCATAAATTTGATCCCCCTAAAATGTATTTATTTAACTTAGGTAAAACAAATGTGGCTCTAAAGAGAATAAAATTCTTAATTCATTGATATAAAATATTAAAAAATGGGACAAATAATAAGGAGTTATAAGCCTTTAAACATTGAAAACTTTAAAGGCGATTATCTCAAAACTTTTCTTTTTCCAAAAAACGGTAGATACGGTTTTTTGGCTTAGCACGGCAGTATTGATTCCGTGCCTGTCTGTCTGTCTGCCGCTCAATTTTTGCGAACCAACATATGTATTTTGAAAACTAAACGTACAATTTTAATAAAATTTTTATCGTAGGAGCCCATATTGTTGGTCCCAAACCCTCTTTTATACATTTATTTAAGCCTATATCTTCAAGTACTCATCTGATTTTTATGAAATTTAGATGGTCTGTCGAAAGTAAACCCCAGATAGCCCCAGATTAATTTCATCCATCTGCGCTCTTTAACTTTTGCTTAAATTGGTACTTTAATTAATGTCAACAATCAAAACGATTTTGACTGATTAAATAAACAAGGGAAAAAATTAGACAATAATGGCTTGTAAAAGCATAATATAGTTAACAAAGTTCGTGATAAGATGCGAGGGCATTATGTGCCACACCTTTGGCAGTCTATTTTAAACATTTTTAAAAAAAAATCAAATACTAATTATTATTAACAACGGGAGACAGACAGAAAAATATACTCTAGCGCCGGGACTCGAACCACGGGCTTCTATATTTTTTTTTATGTCTATATTTTGATGGAGCGCTGTACTGGAAATATAGAGGCCCGTGGTTCGAGTCCAGGCGCTGGAGTCTATTTTTCTCTGTCTGTCTTTTGTTGTTTAATAGTAATTTATAATTTGATTTAAATTATAATTTAAACGTTCCGTATTATGAATACTATCTAAAACTTTAAAAAATTGCAAGATAAAAAGAACTTTTTATATACTAGGTTTTTAAATTTTCTGTCATAAATCATAAATTTGACAACTGTCAAAATGAAGATTGTAAATATGGGACATGCCAAAATAAATTAAATAACTTAAAAATAACTAACTTAAAATAACTAAATAACTAACTTCCCTTACAGCACTATTTGCTGAAAACGAATTAAATTCTGCTGAAAAATGGATAAAAGTTTAAAATAATGCATTGTCATCGTGTTCTGAGCTATTCTAAAAGTTTCAAATGTCTAGCTACTCGGGAAGTTAGTTAAAAATCGATTGCAAGATTTGTACTGGACAAAAAAACAAACAAGAAAGCAAGCTAATAGAAACGTAGGAATAAACATTTTTGTTCATTTGACTTGACATTTTTCACACATACTTACAATTATTATTAACACCTGACTTCTTCAGAGCTTATATTCTGTTTTTATTGTTGATGGCGAATAAGGTATTAGCGTCCTTGGTTCGAGTTAGTTTAAATTATAGGTAAAATAAAAAATGTCGCAATGGATTTAGTTTTAGGTGAATGTAATGGCGGGTCAGTGACATGCCGCCGAGGGCCGTTGACTCGGTCCATTGCCTAACAGTGTTGCCTTAGTATCTCTTCTGGCCTGGATTTCAAACTCTTTGAGACCGCGATGATTCATCTATCTGCAGATCTACGATTCTCTTATCTTTCCTCTCCTATAATAGACAAATTACAACACTGATTTTTATTTCTTTTTTCGAATTGATGGGATAAGAAGCATTTATTATTAAAGATTTTTGTTCCGTATCAGCGAGCACTGACTCTAATGACGCAATCTTTTCAACAATTCATCTTTAAATCCAAAAATATAAAATCTGTCAAAATACATCTTACTGTTATCATAATATTTGGCTTTTACTCATGACAATTATTAAATTGGTGTACCTGAATATTCTGTCAAATGAAACGTAAGTTTGAAGCATTTATTAAATAGAAAATTTTAACTTGATATTTAATTTTACCTGCTCAAATATACATTTCTTAACATACATTTGAAATATTAATTTATTATAATTAAATTCATACTTAACTTCTACATAAACATAATTTATTGGTCTAGCTTTTCCCATTCGTTTGTTGTTTTGGGGTTTCACGTTTATTTATAATTCAATATTTTATCAAAATAAATTTTTAAAATATGATTTCTTCCTGGCAGATAATCGAACCCAATAGTCGAGGAGATAGCGTGCAAAAAAGTGTCTGACAAACATCAAGCTAGAATTTTGTGTATAAGTAAATCTTTTTGTGCCTTTTAAGAATATATGTTCAGCTAAGTTCGTCTGCGGGACATAGCTTGGCAATAGGCATTTGAAAAAAACAAACCGGTGGAAAGCTGCCACGTCCCGCCCTTCTTGATGGACAATATGATTTACATGATCCTGAGTTCGAAATTAGATTTTTCCTGCGGGAAAACGACTTAAATTATCTACAATTTAGAACTTTTTAACATTTAAATCTTTTGAAGTTTTGATTTGTTGGTCTTCAAATAGATATAATAAATTATCTAAATTAATTATTTTTGCTTTCTTTTTCTAAGAATAAATTAAGCGCCTGAATAAAGGCGAGCTTAACGGCTTGTTTAATAACGAGATAGAAATGGAGTCGTAGCCATAGGCTTATTTTGAGTGTTGAAAAATAGTGCGTAAATCATTATACATAATTACCAAGTGATTAGAGTTATCATTTGATTATGTATATATGTCATATTCCCAGAATAAGTATTTTCCCAGCAACTGATCTATCGTGGTGAGTTCTTGTTAACAAGGCATGAACTGTCCAAAACCAGTTCTACTCAGATAAGATTAAAAAACGTAAATAGTACAGATGATATTTTATTTTATATCTGCTTCAAGGTATTAAAATTAGTGATTATGAATCAGGAGTTGTTTTCATTTGGTGTTTACGTTCTGAGTCATTAAGTTATATAAGTTACGACATAACTTGCCAAATTACTAAAATACTGGTCTTTAACTCTTTTTTTGCGAACAAAAATCACCTTCAGATTGGAGGCATATTCGAAGTTCGACTTAACTTTCGATCGTTTCTTATGATTATAAATTAAAACGTAGTTTCATTTTATGTTTAATTTAAGTATATTTCAATCAAGTCAAATTTAAAGATGACAATTTGATTATTAAAATTTGATTGATCAAAGACAATAATGGAATGAGAGTTAATTTTGTCTTTTCATTCTGTTAAAATCAATTTTCAGTATTTTTGACAACTGCGTAAAGTAGCGTAAAATAACCCCAAATGGGAAGCAACATTTTTGCTGTATATAAAATATAAATCATAGCAGGATTTAGATGTTATATAGCATTTCTCTGTTGCACGTTTTCGTACGTGTTTTCTGCAGAACTTCACTATATAGCAAGTTTTGCTGCTTAGTGTTAACCCGGCTTAAAAGAGAGCATATGAGATAAGAAAAATGCTATCTGTTCTTTTCGCTCATTTCTTTCGCCATAATAAATGATCACTTTTGGCTGTATGTAAGCGACAGCTTTGTACAATTAAGTTACTATCGGTGGAAGAGAGTATTTCTTTTATCACTAAACATTGATTAATTATCACTTTTTACCTTTTAATTAACTAGTGGTAATTATATCAGTGTCGGTGAAATGTTAAGAGTCTACGAGAAGGATTTAAAACTTAAAATAGAGGTTAGAATCTGACTTAAAATTTAAATTTCAAAGGATTATTAAGATCTGTTAATTTTCAATTCACAAAAGGAATTGCGACAATCGCAATCTAATGATAATACTTTTTATATTGGTTGTTCGTCTCTAAAGGGGTTACACACCTTCACAAATAAACTGCACAGATGAACTTGTACAGTTATCTGTCGTAAATAACTGCGTGAAAATCCGCACGTTTATCTGAACTGAAGGTGTGTAGGATACCGTCCGATATATCTTCAGTTTAGTCTTCACTTGGTTCTAAGTGTTTTCTAATAAAATTTACAAAATCGTTGCAAAAGATGGTTCGAATGCGCAGACTTTTTATCTGCGTGTAAGCCTGTCCAAACTGCGCAGTTTACACAATTTATCGCTCAGACATGACGTCACATGAGATAAACTGCGCAGATAGTCGGAAGGTGTGTAGCCCCTTTAAGAATCTGCTGATAGACTAGTGGCAGAAGAACCCTTAAACTGCTAAGAAAAAGATTGAGAAAAGATTTGATGGAGAAAAATTTGAGGAATCTGGAGTTTGCAGGTGACATTATCATGTATAAATGGCCAAGGCCTATAAAGGGCTGCATATAATTGCAGGAAATATATAATTAAGTCCTTGTTATATTGCTCATTTCGGCAATCTACTTATAATACTCTTCATATTGATTATTTGTCTCTAAGAATCTGTTGACGGATAGAAAAGTAGCAGAAGAAGTTCTACGCTGCCAAGAAAACGATGGAAGGAAGACAAAAACAATTGAGGAATCAGGAATCTGCAGGCGAATGTCTTCCTGAAAAAGACTATGCCTATAAGGGCTGTATTTTAATAACATGTAATTTATAAGCATGCAGTGTAAAGTTAGTAGAAGTTACTTCCATTTCAGTGGAGAAAAAAATTGTAGAATAGGATGAGGGAGGATAAGGGGTCTGTGATAAGAAGAAGAATGTTAAGCAGATGATGTGATAGTGAGGGTGTTGCTTGGAGAAGCCATTAAGGTTATAAATCAAGTGGAAGGTTCTAGTGGTGGTTGGTAATGCTAAGGTTTGTTTACTCGAGACTGCTGTTGGTTGAAGATTGTAAGCCAGGTGTTGGGGTGATGATATCCTGAACGCGCTTCAGAGTCATTTCATCCTATTAAGGAAACTAGTCTGAGACAGCGGCATCACAGGAGCCTTGGAGTCTGGAACAACTCCTGATGCATCTGCCTCGTGTAACTTGATCATACACCTGTCATCTTCATCTTCTAACATTACTCCTTGGTCGTGTCACTCCATCTCACAATGACTCACACTTCATCTCTGTCCAGATTTAAACGCCTCTCTTATTTATTATAAGATTGTTTATTTACTATTGACCTGACTTAGTTATGTACCGTCTAACTGAAGCTGAAACTAGCATTATTATTTTTGATATCAACTCAAATACATATATGTTCTAGAGTAAGCGCTGTTTGCATTCATAAAAGTATACAATTAATATGCCCACCAAATCTAGATAACGTCTAACGTCTTCTACTAACTTCTAATCATCCTCATACCCTGTCTAACCATCTTAAACCTCCTCAAACCATCTCTAACCACCTCTAACCATCTCTAATCTCCTCAAACTACCTCGAACCATCTCTGACCACCTCTAACCATCTCTAACCACCTCTAACCATCTCTAACCATCTCTAACCACCTCTAACCATCTCTAACCACCTCTAACCATCTCTAACCACCTCTAACCATCTCTAACCACCTCTAACCACCTCGAACCATCTCTGACCACCTCTAACCATCTCTAACCACCTCGAACCATCTCTGACCACCTCTAACCACCTCTAAATATCTCTAACCACCTCTAACTATCTCTAATCACCTCAAACCACCTCTAAATATCTCTAACCTCTTCAAACCACCTCTAAATATCTCTAACCACCTCTAAATATCTCTAACCTCTTCAAACCACCTCTAACAACCTTTACCTAACCAAATTTTATCTAACTCAGTGTCCTAATTTTTGGGTAGACCGACACTTAACTAAAAATATTCCTTTATGCCGTAAACGCATTTCTGTTGAAATTTTGAAACCTAAAATAATGTCGTTATTCAAAATAGTCGAAATGCCATCTTACATGTACGAGTATCATAAAAGATAAGAAACAGATTTAATTTTTATTATTTATTTAATTTTTATCTTTTAAGTTTAGGTACTGCGTTGCGTGTAATTAAAGTATGTAACATCATATTTTTAATTTTGTAAAATTACATTACGATTACGTAATAAGTGATAAGTGTGTTAAGAAGCCATTTGGTCCACTAGGAGCTCTGATATCATTTTATATAACATTTAGAGCGCTTCTATCGGCGAAATTTAGCACTACAATGAATACAAGTGAACACCAGTCTACCTCCTATCACATTCTTGTTGAAATGCATCATATATATTCAGTTATATATTATCATTTATTTGAAGTTGACATAAAATTTATGTTTGTCAACTTCACTTTGAAATCGAAATATATAACTGAATATATATGATGCATTTCAACACCTTCCCTCATCAAATATATTCATATAACTTTATTTAAACTCATCCTCTCACTTAAAATGGAAAGTCTGGGTTTAAATAAAGGTTTTGTTAGTAGATCCGCAAGTTGATCTTCGGTTGCCACTTTTTTAATTAACACCTCCTTAGAGCTCACCAACTCTCGTACAAAGAAGTGCCTAGTTTTAATATGTTTTGTGCGTCGGTGAAACTCAGGATTTTGGGCTAACCTAGTAGCAGCTAAGATTAAGCAGCTAGATTCTACATTAATTATTCTAACTCCCTGTCACGATATTTATGAGTGTCACATTTTTCATGTGTCACATCATCAAAGAGAGGTCTCAAAGAGAGAGTAAATTTTAATTTTGAATCTTGACTCCAACTCTTATGATAACTCACATAAAAAAAACAGCTTAATGTAAGTAAAATTATTACATCAATTGTAATTGATTGGGGTATGGTTGGACACAATGCTTATACATTTTAATTAAGTAAAATTTGTAATTGCTTTATGCAACATTGGAATTTTTGTAAAATTGGAAAAATCTTTTGTTTGTTTTAGTTAATATACTGACTGAAGATGACCCTTTAGGGTTGAAACGTCTCAGACTATGAAATAATCATTGTTAATTTATTTACACCGATTAATGTTCCATCATTATCTCAACTCATCATAATCAATAAGGTGTTCTTAACCTTTTAGTTTAAATCTTAAATCTGTTATCACTTGATAAAAAAGTATAAGCCAATCAGCGTCTAGTATCTAGCGTTGTAGTTCTTATATAATCCGCGTGAGTACTCTGACTGCTGTGATAGAACACTCAACTATCTCGTCAGACGAGATAGTGTGATGGCTGATAATTCTATCGCGACAAAATCTATCACGTAGTCTACACGGTGATAGTCGTTGAGATAGTTGCTCTCTGACCGCAACTATCGCGCCAACTATCAACGTGTAAACGGGGCTTAAGAACTAACGACTTATATGTAAAATAAAAATTAAATAATTATTAAAGGCTGATTGTCAATTTTGCCATATTGGGACTTTTTGTATTTTGAAGCATCCTCAAAAGTTTGTATATAGAATGTTTATTTAGACAGAAGGAGGTTTTAATGATGGTTCTAAATTTACGGATGAAGTCACATGTAGTTGAAAGTGAAAGGTGACAGTAAAGGCAGACATAAAGGCGACCCGGGTCGAGTTCGAGTGAAGGAGTAGGTGTCGCCATCTCGTATAGTCTTATAAAACCTCCTCGACTGTTATTATTTGACTAAAAAGCAACAACTTGATGTGGGCAGATGTAATGGACTAGGATTTTTAATATAATTTGTGTGCCCTGTTTTTTCCCTTGTCAAGTGAGTCATACAAGTTTGACGCCCTGTGAAAGACATCAGTGAGTCATATTCATTCATCTGTTCGCCCTATTAAAGGGACAACTAACAGACCGTGCCCATTACAATATGAATGGGAAATAGAAATGGGAGTTTTTGAAGGAGCCCTTCGTTGGGCTTTATATTTACTATAAAGGCTCTAATTACTGTTAGTCTCTGTATATAACCGCAGGGGAAGGGCTAAAGTGAATCACGTGAAGGGTCGACGAATATTAAGCATAAAGACTTACTTTTTCTTCAATAGCACACATATATATAAAGCTGTGCAACTAAAAAGACACTGGAATGGATTGAATGACTAATGATTTTAGCAGCCTGGACCTCTATACAAAGTTTAGTTCTGACTGGTAAGTCCTTTATCTGCCCTAAGCCCTGCTTAATGCGCCCTTCTGTGTTTAGACAAGACAGTCCTGTCTCGTTACACGTTTATTTAATGCCGTTAATCCCTGTATTTATCAGCATTAAACCAAAGTAACCTGAAACAATTTTAGAAGGGTTGAATATAATTAGTAGTGTCAGCTCAAAAGCATTAATCAGATGCTTAGCATCAAAATTCTTTTCAATTCGCTATTTAGCAATAAATTAAAAATAATTTGCTAATTAGTATGGCATATAATATACCTTCCTCGCGTTCTATTTCGTGTTGTATACTTTAATGATTTGATCGTCCACCACTTGTAAACATTCCTATCCTGAGCGGACGGTGAAGTTCTATTTTACAGTCGTGGGGCCTGTAAAAATGCATGCTTTATTTTTACAGGCTGCTAGTTCGAGAAGCGTGCAGGAAGCGCTAGTAGTTATCAGAGTCAGCTGTTCAATTAGTAACAATCAATAATTTTAAAACTGTGGTTTGTTTTGGTACTTATGTAAACTTAATATGCATTTATTGTTTTGAAGATTACGGCAAAAATAGTTTGCATGTTTAGTAATTAGTTTACATGTGGTGGGTGATAAAATAGTGTACGCACCAAGAGCAGTAAGCGACATGACCTCAGGCGTTAAACGCACGTAATAAAAGTACGTAAATAGCTATTATGCTTTTTTACACATTATTTTCAAATTTATTTCATTCCCCCCCCCCCCCNTTTTTTTACATGAATAAAGCCGTGTCCAGACTGCCGAACCGAGTAGATCAAACGAGCCGAGCATTGGTCTCTGCGCATGCCCAGAGTGATATGCGCAGGCGCACTTTAGACTGGTCATGCGCAGACACCAATATATACATATATATATATATGTATGTATGTATGTGTGTGTGTGTGTATGCAATCACTGTAGGATTTTTTTTTTTTAATTTATATTTATGTCCCAGTCTATTATTATCATCTATTATTATTATCTATTATTATAATCCTTTTGTATAAATAACTAAATATTTATAAATAATTTAGATCTAACATATATAACATAATGGATCCACGCCTCTATTATATTTGCGATGTGGAAACAAAAAAACAGAAAAAAATAAAATAAAATTCTAAACAGTGTTATTGTTTGAACATAAGTTGTTGATGACATCTGACATGAACTAAAAAAAAAAAAATGAACAAAGATAATGATAAGGAGATGAAGCTGTGACGGAGATAAGAGACTCCTTATCACAAGTACCTCGTGGCGCCAACCCCACTTGACAAACACTTCACCTTCTATGTAATTAAACATAGAAATAATTATATAATTAAATTCTTATCTCTTCATGTCATGTGAGTATCCGTGTACCAACAGTGTCATTAAGTAATTTTTATTTATTTATTTTTTTTTTTCTCTGTACACATAAGAAATAAAATAATTTGTTTTTTAAATTTTGGGCATTATCATACTAAAGTGTATTTTATTTTTATATTTCCTTGTCTTTATGTTTGGGGTTGTAATGAGAACAATTTCTTTCAGCCTTTGGATCAAAGGTTTGATTTGCAAAGTCAAATTTAAATGTTACTGTTTTAAGGTATGCTTTGACTAAAAAATTGGGGTAATGGTATAATTTCAGCACTTTATTAATTTTCATTGAAAGGAAGGTAGCAACTTGAATTTCCTTTAAAATTTCACAAAAGACATTAGAGATCCATTTTTTTAATGAGTTTTTGGTAATATTCAATTATGGAAAGTTTAAATTTTAAATTAAATCAAATTATAATTATTAACAATGGGAAATAGACCGAGAAAAATACGCTACAGCGGCGGGACTCGAACCACGGGCCTCTGGACTGGAGAACAATTTTCTCTATAATTTTCTCAGTCTATAACGAGATCTAATCCCGAATTAAGCTTTCACATTGCTTTGACATTAGAGAAGATATTAGGACGAGGGCTGTTAAAATTTAACTTCAATTTTTAATAGAATGCTTCGAAGGCGGTGGTTGTTTTCTCTTCTAGGCGGATTAACGCCCTCATTGGTATTGGGAATTTAGCCGTCGACGGTGTAATACAGTTCTCGGTGATGTCTAGTCCCATATTCACCATATTCATCGATCATTGCGATGGCTTTTTTGGCTCATAAAATCTTCAATATAACATTCTTTAACTTCTTCAATGTCTAAATAGGGTAGTCCGAAGATGAACTTCATCAGTTGACCATGGTATTAGAACGGCTGTACACAAAGTGCGCCGGGATAGGTCGGGTCACGGGGGAAGTGCACCATGGGTTAAGCCTAAAGTCCGCAGTAAATCCTAAATCCTGAAATGTTTTCCACCAAGCTTGTGCTAAATGAAATCTGCTCCCTGTAATCTGTAATTAAAGTGCTTGGGAAGACATTTCGAACGGCTTGTTGCCTTGTTGGTTTCCAATTTCAAAGTCCGCTACAAAGTTCTTTGGGTTTAGACGCGGACATTTTAGACTAAGAGCATGGCACACTTCGATATCAGTCAGATATCTATGTAGATAAGTTATTATATCTATTTGAAGACCAACAAATCAAAGCAAACATTATTTTTATTTATTGGAATAAATGTGGCAATAACAAATAATTCGTATTTTGCACACCAAATTGGTATTTTTCTCTAACGGAGATTTTTTGATGCAGATCAATTAATTATCAATAAAACATTCATGTTTACTGTTCACAGAACACCTTTTTAACTTAACAATAAGTTACTATAACTTCTTGTTATGAAAATGACAAACTTTGCTGTTTGCTCAAGTAAATTTATTGTTCTTAATATATGTCTACTTAAATGATTATAAACCTTGGTAAAAATTATTTACATGCATTTTCTTTATTAGCATAATTAATTGCATTAAATGCTTACGTGCTTAAGTGCTTCTCACTTATATTGGACAGTTAACCTTCTTATCAAACCAGATAACGAGTTGCAACTTGTTCAAAATGTTGTAATATGTATTTTAATTCTTACGATATATTTATAGATTTGAAGAAGTCTAAATTGTGTAAGATTTTTCGTGTTGTTTCTTTATAT
>KZ651516.1:176479-192641 GCA_001010745.2 Gerris buenoi
GGGCGACTTTGTCCTTGAGGCACAGGCCTGACAGTCCACGGACTGTCGTCTCTCCTTCCATCCGATCCTCGCCTCTACCCTCCACACACTTACAGTTCACCTCCGACTGCAGTCCGTCATCTTAAGAAAAACTGACGAGTGTGTGGCCAAGCTCCGTGGACTGTCAGATCATTATCTTCAGTTAAACTGTAAGTGTGTGGGCCCCTTAACAGATTGGAAACCTTCTTGTTGTTATTCGTGAGATTTGACATAACTGCGCATGTCATACAAACCAGAAATGGGTATTGTTAAGCACCCGACTATACTGACTTCGGCAATACTCGGAAGTTCCGGCTTTAAACGAAGCTAAGCTTCCAGTTTTTCCCGCGTTCATGACTTCTTGGTCGACCTCTAATAACTATTGTTATTTATTAAAATAATAAATAAAAACTGTGCAATGAACGAAAATATGTATTTTAATTTCTACAGGAGATAAAATATTGTATGTACCTCGTGAGTAAAGTGCCATTATTCCCTTCGCGATAATTATCTCCCTTGGCTTCGCCTCGGGAGCTAATTAGCGTTATTCCCTTGGCTACGCCTCGAGATTTAGGGACATGATTCTTTCGGCTTCGCCTCAAGAATCAACTTTTTTGCTCAGGGAATAATGGCTTACTTTACTCTGTAGGTGCATAAATAACTATTATACTGTTTGTCTCTACTATAGAGCCTGTTTGTCGATCGGTCGCTTTATTTTTGCAATCGAACATATCTTGAAAAATACTTGTCCAATTTTAATGACATCTATATGGTAGATCATAATTAGCTCATTGTTGGTGCCATATAAGTTTCAATCTCCTTTTCCCGTTTTTTTCCTCTTCAATAAAAACACAGAAACCTACATTTATTTACTACCTATATCTTCAAAAGTACTCATTTGATTTTTTCATGAAATGTGGATGGTTTGTCGAAATCAGACCGCAGATAGCACCAGATTAATTTCAAACGTCTGCGCACTTTCAATTTGGAAATTGATCATTTAATTTTAATTCATGTAAAAATAAAAAAATACAAAACAAAATTTGACGGATTTGAAAAATAGTGCAGGAGATAGCGTGCAAAAAAGTGTCTGACCATCAGCAAGCTAGAATTTTGTATACAAGTCAATCTTTTAGCGCCTTTTAAGAATATGTGGTCGGCTAAGTTCGTCTGCGGGACTTAGCTTGGCAATAGGCGTTTGAAAAAAACAAACCGGTGGAGAGCGGCCATGTCTCACATCGACTGATTTTTGGTCTACTAACTAATTCTGTACTCAGGATCATGAAAATCATACTGTCCACCATAATTGGCGGGACATGGCCGCTCTCCACCATTTTGTTTTTTTTCCAATTTTTTCAAATTTTAATGCGTTATAATTCAACCACCGGACATCCAACCACCTATAGCTTGAACATTCAAACCAGCTATAGTTGTAAATTTGCTTCCTATTATTCGATTGCCTAATATCTCTATTTTTTGTAGACAATTCTTTAAGAACATTCCAGATTTCATTGAAACGTGCATAAAATAAAACCAACCAAATTATGTTTAAACTGCATTTATGTATATCTAATTATTTTATCTATTTTAGTAAATGTTATGTTGGCACACTGACAAAGTTTTAATTATTTAACTCATCACTATACATTCTAATGTAATTAGATGAACGGAAAATTAATCCATAAATTACAAATGAGTTTACGTACGTAAACGATCTTTAATATTTTAGAATGTTACATCGGAATAACATTGCATTATTATGCTTATCAGCTCGTGACTGCGAATCATTCCCAAACTAATTATACCGTTATCTGTTATCATCGTAATGTTCTGTCTCTTATCTTCTATTTACGGAATTAATCTCTAAAGGTACTTTGAGTTAGCATAATTTTAATTCTTTTTTTTTATAATTTTCTGTATATTTACGTTTCTGCTTTGTTGATGCCACTATTTTTTTTTTTTTTATCAGAAGGTTAATTTTAATGCGATTTTAAAATTAGCAGAAAACAACATCAAACCCACTCTTAACTACGCACTTGTTTTTATTGCTGTTTTGTATTTTTCCATGGTAAAGTTTTGTGTCTTTGTTATTTTGATATTTTGTGTTTTATAATAGTTGTTTTGACGACAATCATTAATCTTTCTGATATAATTATTTTTGTTTATTTCTTGAATTATTTAGTTTATATCCATAATCATCTAACTAAAGTATTGGAAAACTTATGAACATCGAGCATAAATTGAATCAAACATCAGAATTCTAAAATTTTGTGTGTAAGGGTTATTATAATATAAATGCGTGAGTGCAAGGGTTAATTTAATAATATAGACTGCCAATTAGTGTGGCACATAGCTTCCTCGCATCCTATCAGTGTGGCACATAGCTTCCTCGCATCCTATCAGTGTGGCACATAGCTTCCTCGCATCCTATCAGTGTGGCACATAGCTTCCTCGCATCCTATCAGTGTGGCACATAGCTTCCTCGCATCCTATGTTGCATATCTACTTCAAATGATTTTATCATATTGTCATTTTTAACATATTATTGTCAAATTTATTTAATTCTTTCCCCCGTTTTTTTAATTAGTCCAGTCAATAATAGGTTATTTCCAGTATAGCGCTCTACCAACTGAGCTACAATGATGAATAATTTCCTCTGTAAGTATTTTTCTCTGTCTGTCTCCCATTTTAATAATAATTATAATTTGATTATAAATTAAAATCATTTAAGTTCGCGAAAGAACGTGAGGAAGTAGCATTCCAAAATTAAAGGCAAAGGCACACATTGTATTAAAAATTAATGAAGCTCCTGAAACGAAAATTTAGGTCTTCAATGTATGAATAACTATTATTTTTTTAGAACTGTGATTTAATTTAATTAGTAGTGATCAAGTGTGACTCCTTGAAGACAGGCGCCACCCAACTCAAGTATTTAGAAGACGATAAACACTCGGCCTAAAACTAACCTTTGAAATTCGTTGTGAATCAAAAAACATTCTCCAGATATATACAATACTTCAAACTAAATTTTCCAAATAATACGTGATTCTAGGAACAAACAATAAGTCAGATTACGTGACGTCACTGTCAGACAATTGCGTATACAACTCATACCAATTGTTGAAATCACTTGCGAATACGAGGCGCCGACAAATCAAAACAAATTAACGAGTCTTTGTTTTGATTTCGAGAGGGCAACACTGGATTTCTTCCTTCACCAGACGTCAAAAGTAATAAAAAACAACCAGATGCATTTCAAAGTATAAATAGAGAAGGTTAATAAAACAACAAGGCGCATGGCAACACTGGTTTTTTTTATTCTGAATCATCAGCTCTCCTTTTTTTAATCTAAACCAAGATTTAAATAAGATACACTTAAGAGAAAAATCAGAATTTAACATAAGGTTTTTTTAAAATATTTATTATTTCTTTAAATTGAGAAAAATAAAGTAACGCAAATTAAGAAAGAAAAATAAATAAAGAATAACTAGAGAAAAAATATAAAAACAATCTTTAGACGTATGCACTGGCTTATTTAAGATTCAAATAACGACAAATACAAATAAAATTGGTTTACGAATTGTTTGATTTACGAATAAGTTTTACTTTATTTTTCAACAATGATTATTATAGGCCAGGTTTGAAATAAGAAAAACGAGAGGAAAAAAAAAACTATAAATAATCTAAAAATCTAAATAAAGACTTAAAAATGTAAATGACTATTCAAAATATAAAATATATTCTTTGGCAGCTCAATAATAAAACAGCTGATATATTATCCTCGTTTTACGCCAAAAACGTTTTAAAAAATACAAAACAGAGATTTTAAACTTCAAAAAATCCTGTTCTTACTTATTAACTGGGAAAGTAAACAACAGGAAAGAGTTAATAATATGAAAGTACTCATGAGAAAGTTTGAAAAAACTACAATTCACTGCGTTGAATTCAATGTTCACATCTTATAAGTACCTTGGACTTGGAACTACTTTTATTCAAAACTACAACTACAATGATATTCGTGGTATTTATTTGCAACAATTATTGTCACAAAGAATTAACTTTCAGAGTAGTATTATAATGATTATAAAAATAAAAGTAACGCCAACAAGGATCGAACTCTGGACATCAATTTTCACTAATATTTTACTGCAATAACTGAGCCACTAGTAATAATTATCCACATATTTTGGTATAATAATTGTTACACTCACAATTTTGCTTCCGAGCTTACCGAGATAACGGAAGAACGAAAATATTTTATGATTCCGATAAAATTCCAAGACAGAAATATATTTCAGACATCAGAGAACGGTTTGTCTGTCTGTCTGTCTGTCTGTCTGTCTGTCTGTCTGTCTGTCTGTCTGTCCCTCCAATATATCTTAAAAACTACTCATCTGATTTTGATGAAATTTCAATAGTAGGTCATAAATTAGCCCTTTGTTGGCCTCCTTTAGGTTTCAACCTTCTGCGCTCATTTGTTTCTCTTCCAAATGGGCACAAACATACATTTATTTTCACCAATAGCTTCAAAAGTACTAACTCGACTTGTATGAAACTTTTATAGTTTATCGAAAGTAATCTACAGATAGCCCCAGATTAATTTGAACCGTCTGCGCTCTTTAACTTTTGCTAAATAGATACTTTAATTCATTTAAATAATCAAATCATATTTGACATTTAGTCCAGTAAAATTAGGCAAAAAAAGGGTGTTCCTTCGGAATAATTTTAAGCCACGATTTTTTTTCACAGACGGGCCACCAGTGGTTCAAGTCCCGGCACTGGAGTCTATTTTTCTCTGTCTGTCTCCCGTTGTTAATAATAATTATAATTTGATTTAAATTAAAATTTTAACTTTCCGTAGTATGAAGACTACCTAAAACTTAAAAAGTAAATAATTTTATTTATTTTTCAACCCATTATATTTTTATTGTCTAATTTATTTAATTAAAAAAAAACAAAACTATTGAGTAGGTACTTTTAAATATATATGTATAAATAAATGTATGTTTGTGCGCATGTGGAAGAGAAACAAATGGGTGCAGAAAATTGAAACTTATATGAGACCAAAAATGGGCTAATCATGATCTACCATCCAAATTTCATTAAAGTCAGACGTGTAGTTTTTAACATATGTTGGTTCGTAAAAACTGAGTTACAGACAGACTGACACGGAACCGAATAAATGATCCCTGATGTCTGAAATGGATTTCTGTCTTGGAATTTTTAAAATTGGTGACCTAACAAATTGCACTCTTCAGAACGATCACATAGCTTTTGTTACCTTCGGTAAAGCTCGGAAGCAAAAGTTGTTAAAATAATAGTTAATGGTTTGTGTTTATATTTAGGTATAATATCTTTTATATAATCGAATCGAGTAGTGTCCCGACGACAACTCACCTCTAAATGATTTATAACGTTAAAAATTGATGCGCCACAAGCTGGGATCGAACCCGGGGCTCTTGGGTGAAAGCCAGATACTTAACCAATTGCGCCATACCTATATAACGAATATCGGAGCACAAAACTTCCTATTTAAATGTTTTAATTTTAATTATAACTGCATAAAACTTACTATTTAAACAGTAAATATCTCTTTAAATATCTATTTTAATTATAACTAACTAGCCGTTAGGCCCGCGGTAACGGGCAGAATAATAAATATGGTTGAGAAAAAGAGCTGAGAGATAATTGGTTATAATTAAAATAGATATTTAAAGAGATATTTACTGTTTAAATAGTAAGTTTTATGCAGTTATAATTAAAACATTTAAATAGGAAGTTGTGTGCTCCGATATTCGTTATATAGGTATGGCGCAATTGGTTAAGTATCTGGCTTTCACCCAGGAGCCCCGGGTTCGATCCCAGCTTATGGCGCATCAATTTTTAACGTTATAAATCATTTAGAGGTGAGTTGTCGTCGTCGGGACACTACTCGATTACATAAAAGATTATCTCTCAGCTCTTTTTCTCAACCATATTTATTATTCTGCCCGTTACCGCGGGCCTAACGGCTAGTTTATAATAATTTGAATATGCACTATATAAGCCCCCATACACGATCAAACATTTTGCGCAAACTGTTTTTGCAAAACCATGTGTCGGGCAAATTTAAATCATACGCGTCAAACATCATGTTTGCGCAAAAATCAAGCAGTCCCATACACGGTCAAAATATTTGCGCAAACATTTTGACCGTGTATGGGGGCTTTAACATTGTAATTTATTCGTTTTTTTTTTTTTTTTCATTATAAATAAAAAAGAAAGTTAATTGATTGTTGTTTAAAAGGAAAATGTCCGAGAAAAGTGAGAGTGCAATGAATATAGATTGATTTTAATTGCAAGTAAAATGTTCGGGTAATTTTTAGTATCATAGATTAAGAGGGGTTTTTAAACGGTTTTTGATTGGCTAATATGTGGTGTTAAGATAAGTATTAATACTAATATGAAGTAAAACCAATGTGTCACAAAAATAGCGTTATTTTCCTCCATATACGTCTTTAGTGTGTGTGTATTTTCCTCCATATAAGTCTTTAGTGTGTGTATATTTTCCTTTAAATAACTCTTAAGTGTGAGTGTATTTTCTTTCCTATCTAATTTCCCTAAATAAACCTATGAAATCACTATTTTTTTTTATTAAGAAATTTAAATATTTGTAGGTTTTTGTTTTAATAATTTAATTCTTTTGATGTTGATAATAATATTTGCGTAATCAAGTTATAACTAAACTACCAATACTATTTCCTTCTTAGATTTTCTTAATGCTTCTAGAAAACCCCCAATGAATCCCCAAGCCCCAATGAACGAAGTCATGAAGTCATAAGTTCCAGCCATTCTAGTTATTTATTAATTTTTTCATTTTAATAATCAATTACAACTGAATGATGATAAGGATATTGATTTTAATTTCAGTCCATTTGTACTAACTTAACCTCTAAAGAAGGTAGTTTTCGTGGTATAAGCAAAAAATAATTATGACAATAAGTCGGGGTTCGATTCCTTGCCATGTTGGATTATTTTTTTACTGAACATTTTCAATATAACCATTCAAAATTTAAATTATTCTTATATAATAAATACATTATTTTTACTGGTCTTATATTACTTTGCTTTGTAAGTTTCATCGCACATCTATTACCCCAATTTTGAACCACTTCCCGTCATTCAATCTTCTCCAAATTTTGCACATAGAAACAACTAAGGTGAAGAATACAGAAACCAAAATAATAATACTAAAAAAACAAAATGACGTCATATTTCTTTGCTTTTTAAGTTTCATCGCACACCTAGTATCCCAATTTTGAACCACTTCCCGTCATTCAATCTTCCCCAAATTTTGCACATAGAGACAACTAAGGTGAAGGTTTTTTTAAAAAATGGTATTTTTATATTAATTATTATTATATTAACAATTCCAACTAATATTGATGAAGATTTTGATTTAAATGTCAGTACATTTGTACTAACTTAACCTCTAAAGAAGGTAATTTTCGTGGTATAAGCAAAAAATAATTATGACACAAAAGTCGGGGTTTGATTCCTTGCCATGTTGGATTATTTTTTTTTACTGAACATTTTCAATATAACCATTTAAATGATTCTTATATAATAAATATTGTTTTATCATGATTAGTTATCAAATTTAAAACTAAATTGTTCACTCAAGGTGAAGTAATTATACTCGAGTTAGTTTTCCAACTACAACTCCTCAAAATGATTTCTTATTGCTAAGCTAAGGTAATCACATTTATTCCAATAATAAGAAATATCTGTTTTGATTCGTTGGTCTTTAAATAGACATAACTTGTCTAAATTAATGTTTGTACTTTTTTCTAAATACAATAAAATTAAGTCCGCTGCTACAGGCCTAAGGGCTCTTCAAATATTTTAAATAATCTCAATTATTAAGTTTTAGTAGTATTCATACTACGGAACGTTTAAATTTTAATTTAAATCAAATTATAATTACTATTTACAACGGGAGACAGACAGAGAAAAATAGACTTCAGCGCCGGGATTCGAACCATGGACCTCCTTTATTACTAATTGGGTATTTTATAATTATACAAGCGTTATTTCTCGGTCTAGTTCTAATGTCGTAAATGTTGACTTCTAAGACTTTTAGAAAAAATTTGAAAGCTTAATTCCGGACTAGGTATCGTTATCGACAGAGGAAATTTATTCTTCAGTGTAGCTTAGACGGCTAGAGCTTCTTTACTGGAAATAAAGGAGGCCCGCGGTTCGAATCCCGGTGCTGAAGTCTATTTTTTTCTGTCTTTCACCCGTTGTAAATAGTAATTACAATTTGATTTATATTATAATAAAGATAGGTTTCAGAGACGAAGCCAACGGTAAACAATGTCGTCATTCTAAAAGAATTTTAATTTTGTTATGTCTCAGAAATAAATAAAAAAATCCTCAACAGAAATTCTTTTTTGGACATCAAAGACATTTTTAGTAACGTATCTCAAGTTCATGATTCACCAAAGGGTAAAGTGCGGGCATTTCCCGGCGCCGGTTTCAGAGATGCGCCAAAAAATGATTTTTTTTGCGGATCCCGGAAACTAACACCCTCCCCTCGGTTTACAAAAATAATAGGGGGCGCCATAAAAATGCCCTAACCAGGGCGCCATGCGCCATGTATACCCTATAGATCGGTGACTGTTTATCGTTCAAAATTTTTACTAATCACCACTTTTTCAATGCCCATGTGACCACATTTGTCCAATTATTAGGTGCAAGAAAGCTATGTGCCACACTAATTGGATGTCTATTTGGAATTTTTTATTAAATTACGTAATAATGTGTTAATAGTTAATATAAACAGAAACGATGTTAGTCATGGTAATTAACCTTAGCTAGTATTAGTGATAATGTGTTTGTATAGAGGAGTCTCTAAGCGTTTAATGATATAGTATGAGTGTGATCCATTAATCAGGTTTGTTAGCGCCCTTTTATATATATATATATATATANNNNTTTTATATATATATATATATATAGTTAATGTTCTGTAGTATTATAGATAAGTAGTCTATAGGGCTGAGGTTGGTGTTATCATAATAGGTACTAAGGGCTACTAATACTGACACGTGTCTACTACTTCTGATTCACTTCACATACACACATTCCTACATGAGTATTAGTCATCCTCACACACACTCATCTCTATTGTATGTCCGTGTGTATTGTTCAAACTTACACGTGAAACCCAAATGCTTCAATGCGATTGGTCAAAAATGTGTAATTCTATTACATCTAATGTCTTATTGATAATCATTTATCAAGAAATTCTTAATGTAGTATACGAATAATGCCTTTTATTCCCCCCCCCCCGCTTTATAATATTCATTCTCAGTGTTGCCTAATTTTTTTCTCTCTATTAATTTTTTTATGAAGTGTATCATTCATTCAAAAAAGAAAAAATATATTCATGAATGAATTTATCACCTTCTAACAAAAAAAACCAAAATTTACATTTATCTTAAATATGTATTATAATTTTAATGTTTAATATCTCACACCATTTTCCCCTTTGATATTCATTCATAATATTTATTAATTTTTTTCTCTCTTTATTTTATTAATAAACTGTTCATTCATAAACTAGATAAAAAAAAAAAAAAAAACAAGGATAGTTATGAAAGAAAAATCACCTACTATAACAAAAAATAAAATTCCATTCTCATTAATAAATAATATACCTCTTATGTAAAATTTATTTGACATCCTTTTTACTTATTGCATTTTTTTCTTTTTCTTTTTTAATTTATAATTCCTTTGATTGATTTAACTTCAATTTTTTATAATTGTTTTTTCCACACTTTTTTTTTTTTCTATTGATAATTTTTCGTGGGATCTCTTTTGGTATTTTTTTCCCCTACTATTTGATTCATATTTTAGAACGGTACAATTCTTTTGATCCAGGTTTATCTGTCGTCGAAATTTTCCAAAAGTGTGAAGCCTAATCTATTGACCGATTTCAATGGAATATGTTGTGACATTAGCGATTAATAAATTATAACCATCTTAATTTTGTACCGCAACCATAGTATACTCGTATAAATTGTTTAAATAACTATAGCAGAAGCCTTTGTACTTTTCTGTTTGATATTTGTTCAAAAAATCTGCAATGCAAATTATTTTTACGACTTTCAAAAAGCCCATGTTCATCGAGAAACATTGATTATAAAAATGTAAATCTCTTTAACTGAATATAGATTTGAAATTAATTTTGTTCTCTATCGACAAAACCCGATGCTTAGTTAATATTCACACAAAAAATAACTAAAGGGATATTGTGAAAAAATGAAATTATTATTTGGAATGCCAAAAAAAAAAAAAAAAAGTTTTTCCATTATTCTAAATATAGATTTAAAATTAATTAAGTTCTGTTTACGAAGGAGCCACATGATGTCCATAATGCTTTAAACTTAGTTTCTAAACTTTACGAAATAATTAAGTTATATTTTACAATGTTAAATATATTAATTCTAAATTAAAACCGTGAGCAATGTTTTTAGATCCTTCCAGATTTCTCCATTCCCGCTCTTTTTGAACGCATATGATGGCGCTAAGACGTATTTAAAAACGAAATTATGCTCTTTACGCTTTTTAATTTGATAGTTAATATTGTTTATTAGTCGTAATATTTACAAAAGGGAAAAATAAAAAAAGCTGCGCATTTATAATGTTTTGTGTTTGTTTATTCGGTATTTAGAAGGGGATTTTTATAAAACCACAAGAATCGTCCGTTATAGTTTTGTACGGGAAGACGTCTTACTACGTGTCGACTTGTATTTACGTGTTTTCTCTAGTAGTGTTTGTAAAGGCCGTTGAAAGGTTGTTGGGGTTGCGGTGTGTGTCGTCTGTACATGTGATTTCGTGTTAGTAGTAGAGAGTAGTAACTACGTAGCAAGGCTCGGAGTGTAGATGACGCTTCACACAGATGCCCGGATGAGTCACCGTCGAGGGAGGCGGGGTCACGTGGTGGGGGAACTATATATCCCCTTTCACCGCCCCTCCACAACTTCAGTCTACATTCGACATTCTTACCAAACGTATCGTCAGTTATTTTCAAAACCAAAAATAATTAATCTTACTATATTTACGTTTTTTTTATTTCTTGGTATAATATTTTAGTTCTGACTATTTAAAATAAAAACATTTAAGTTACCGTTTTAAAATTAAAACCAAAGACATTAATAATATAAAGAGAATCTTTAATTAGATAAACGATTAAAAAAGTAAAACTGAAAGTCAGCTGTCGGGGTTTTCATTATTATATGTGCTGTGATATCGAAACAGTGAAAGCCACAAAAATGAAAAAAGGTCCCTGCCTGGTTTTGAACCTGGGACCTTTACCTACATGGAGCAGAACCGGAAAAGGTAACGAAAAAGTTTCATTATTCCACACCCATTTTTAGATTTAGCCTCTCATAATTTCAATAAAGTAAATCATCGTGTTCACTTTTTGCACTAATCATTTTAGTGCACGAAAATGATAAAAACCCCATAAAATAATGTAATAATAATATTTATCTCCAGTAGGGTAAAAAAGTTATGATTTTGAATTAGTTTAGAGGGACTAAAGCAGGTCTTTTCATCCCTGAATCAAAAAGTAGGGAGAAAAAGTAAAAAGTAGGGCGAAAAAGTAAAGTAGGGCGAAAAAGTAAAGATTGCAACTTAATTATTTTATAAATAGTAGAAAATGAATGGTTAATGTAATGAAGATGTTAAAATCAGGTTGGCGTCACTGCTTTTACGACCATGTTTATCTATGTTTATAACCTGAATCTAAGTAACCTTCAATTTGAGTTTAATTCCAATTCTTATTTGTTTCTAATACTGAATCTCTTATATCTGCTATTAAAAGTGCTAATAATTATTATTATTTATTAAAATAATAAATAAAAACTGTGCAATGACCGGAAATATGTATTTACTTCCTACAGGAGATAAAATATTGTATGTACCTCGTGAGTAAAGTGCCATTATTCCCTTCGCGATAATTATCTCCCTTGGCTTCGCCTCGGGAGCTAATTAGCGTTATTCCCTTGGCTACGCCTCGGGAATTAAAAAGTCTAATTCCCTCGGCTTCGCCTCGGGATTTAGAGACATGATTCCTTCGGCTTCGCCTCAAGAATCAACTTTTTCGCTCAGGGAATAATGGCTTACTTTACTCCCTAGGTGCATAAATAACTATTAAATAAATAGTTGTTTCTCTGTGTTTAGAAAAGTAGCTCAAATTTTAATTCAATCTGTTAAATGTTTGTACAATATTGTTTACCATTTGTTAGATTTAAATCCCGCCTATTTGACGCCTTTTAATTATTTACAATATTACGATTTGTAAATCTACAATAAGAAAATTATTAATTCCAATATACATCAACATTCATTTTATTAATTTAGTTTATTTTTGTTCTTATATTACTTTAATCAGCTGTTGATATTCATTGTATGTCGTTGTACCAAAACTCCATAGCTTAATACATCGCTTAGTTTTAGTTCATAACAACTCAACCTGTTTAATGTAGATGTGGGTAATTATTGATACTTAAAATGCTCTAGATCTTCTTATAATTTAGTTGTTATTATAATTTTAAGTATATCAGAATATTTTTTCTATATTTTCATCGTCGATTGCTAATTATTTGGTATGTACTATGTAATCGAATTCGATTTGATTGTACTAAATGCAGCGATTTAATTGTCATAACTCAGAGCGGTGACCTATACATTTTACATAACTAACTTTCCGATTATTTAGAATTTAGACCATACAGTGTTATCGTTATCACAAAAGTAAACAGCACTAATTATTTTTAGAATTGACAGGAATCAAATTAATTATTCCTAAGTTGGAAACACTACAATTCAAGTTCACTTATTTGTGAGCAGTAAAGACAACGTGATTTAATATAATTGTACCTTTCGTTTTAAATGGTTTCTACTTGGTTTATATAAGGAGGTTAATCCGCTTCAAAATAGGCTCGAAATTGATTGATTAATCGATATAAAGTTACGTTTACTCATAGATTAATTGTAGGTTAGTTTAATGTTTTTTATCATTTCACGTAATTATTAACTATAATTAATATTTTGTGAGTTTATTATTGATAAGATACGTCCATCTTTCTGGTTGTTTAAAAGTATATAGAATATTATATAACGCATTACATGTCCATTTTTGAATAAACAAACTTAGCATCAAATCGATTAATCGTTCTTTTTTATTATTATTAAATTCGTTATAATTTTTTTTAAGAACTATCTGTTATCTTTTTTATCAAACTATTTTTACTCGTTATCACATTAAAATTTTATGTAAGAATTGTTTTTCTATTATGTACTTAATAGAATAGACTATAAAAAATATCTTTTTATTGTATATTTTCTAAAATAGAGTATATTAAATTGGATGGAAAATGACACAGTTTATGACATCGTTATTTTATTTATAGGATACACAAGTGGCTGTGACATGCAATTCATTTTCTGACTCACCCCTTTATAAGATGCTTATCACAGGGTGAAATGTGAAATGCATTTGTTTTTTTATTTTTTTCAAATATACAATCTAAATGCGTTTTGTTTTTAATAGTTTTCTCGTGTATAATTTTTATGTATGGTGTTGCTATTTTTTTCCTTACCGGAGATGCCGTGTTACGAAGTAATTTTTGAGTGCTAAAATTGTAGTAAGGGTTAACTCTATTATTATAACTTGGTAGTTAAAGGGAAATGCAATAAATATTTCTTGAATCAGATATCAGTTGTTGCTCTTTTTATCTTGTTTATGCTGATGGAATAATTACATACTTATATTGTTTACAATTATATTCATGAAGCTATAGAGACGCATTCGCTGGTTTCCCTCATACTGTTCAGTAAGGTGTCAGGTTATAAACAAAATAAAAGTTGATTCGTTTGTTTTAACTGCTCTGAAGTGATAATTAACGCTGTTAAACGTTTACTTTTGATTTAACTATAAATTTTTTATACAGTTGCAGTTATGCTTTTGATCATAGTTATTCTTTTATTAAATTCTCCTGCATCGGACATTATTTCAATGCAAGTAAATACATTGACAGTGTAAAATTTTAACTGATAATCTTGCACTACTTTCTTTTGATTGATATCTTTATTAGACATCTCTAAAGCACTTTGGTTTTACTCTTAATGTCAATCGTTGAGTAATATACACATTTAAACCAACTTAAAAATAACTTTGTCCAAAAACTATTGCAACGATTCTCTCCCTTGGAGTAAAGAAGAAAATTAACGTAATTGTTATCTTATTAGTAGACCTATACATATATATTTTTAAGAATATACCTTCATAATTAAAATACAATAGTTACTCTTTAAAATTAAAAAACTGGTTTGTAATAAAAATAAAAACATGAAAAACAAAAATTAGAAAATATCTTCTAGAAAATATATAGTGAAGGTTTAATTAAGGTTTTAAATCGACTCCGCAAAAAAAGTCTGTTTGGAAGCAACTTTTTGCGTATCTGCGCTGTTCAGAAGGCCATAGATGAATCCATATACGCGATAAGCTCCGCTATAGTTTTTTTTTGTTGACGTAAAATTGCGTGTGTGTGGGAATCCTTGAACCTGACTCTGTGCTTGTAAAGGAACTTAGCAACCTGCATTCACAATTTAGAAGGCAGAAATACTTAATAAATATCCTTTATTTTTAACCTTGTAAATGAGATATTATCTCTTTAAAGCCAAATAAAAATAAACATTTCTTTAGTTATTTAACTCTTAAAAAAAATATTCGAACCTGCTCGAATTTTGAACTCAACTTACGATTAAAGTTAGCTCTTAGTTTATATTTAACAAAGCGCTATAGAAGCTCAAATCAATTTGTTAATTATTATTAATTATTTGAAATCAACATGATTAATCTTTAATTACAATTATGAATTTATGCACTAATAAAAATAAGATTAAAGTTATTTCATTTTATTTAATCACTTAAAATAACAGCTCATTGTACTTTCTTCACTTATAAAATTACATCGAATTATAATTATTATTAACCAACGGGAAACAGAGAAATGTTAACTCCAGCACCGGGACTCGAACCACGGACCTCTATATTTCCAGTATAGCGCTCTAATTAACTGTCCTACACTGAAGAAAAAGTTCCTCTTCAATAACAATAACTAGTCCCAATTTCAGTCCTAGGAGTCGACATTTGCTACAATAGGACTAGACCGAGAAATGTCGCTTATACTTAAAAAGTACTCGATTAGTATTTGTACCTTGAACAATCAATTAGCAATTCATTTTTCAGTTTTTGCTAGTATTCATATTACAGAAAGTTTACCAAAAACCTAAAAATAAAAATTATAGATTTACGTAAAAACATCATTAGAAGTGAAACTTAAGTTCTTTCTTGTTACAGCTGATTTTATGCATTGCTCTCTTTGCATTTTGTTGACGATTTTATTATTACAGGATTAAGAAATGGTTATATGGTAATACTACTCTTGTATCCCAATTCTGTACATTTAATAATCGTCTGCTACCGCGGTGCAATGGTTAGCTACTCATGCATGTTGGATTTTAGAGGTCGGTGTCGGTGGTTCGAGACTCATCCAAGTAAAAGATATTTTAACAGGTAAATTAACTGCTTTAACTTTTAACTGATAACTGACTTAAGCCGGCAGTTGATTTACCTATAAAAATCTTTCACTTAAACCAGTCTCGAATCACAATCTTGGTTTTTACCAATTTACTCTATACCGCGTACTGCGTCTAAAGAAGTTTTACTTAAACATTTATTTTCGTTTAAACGATATTTATCGTATTAAGAGCAGTCCAATGAGTGTTTTTTTGTTTTTTTATAACAAACACAAATTACAAATTAATCAGGTTAACCCCCATTCAGAAAGTTTAAATAAAAAAAAAATAAAAAATGATAAATAAATAAATAAATAAATAAATAAATAATGACCAAAAATTTTAAAAAAATAAAAATGAAAGTTTAATAAAAACTGGATAAAATGTTCTTTACTAAGTATTTCGAATTTATTATTTTTATCTTCAAATGAATTAATTATGTTAATATAATTTTCTAAAGGGAATGTTAAATGCTTTTAAGTGTGTAATTTCGAAAGATGGGGGGGGGGGG
>KZ651516.1:192767-211194 GCA_001010745.2 Gerris buenoi
CCCCCATTTAAAAATACACGTTTTCTTTTTTTAAATTTAAACCGTACGGAGCTAGAAATGATCTGGTTTGGCGCCAAGCAAGCTACAGTGCTTCCAAAGCAAATTTCCCTTTTGACTCGGCGCCAAAACTCGGCGAAATACAATACACTTTGAATCACCTCTCACAAACACTCGTGCCAACATTGAAGAGAATTAATAAAATAAAACAATCAATCAAGTATACTGCCAACGCCGACATCATTTAAAACATTATATCATATTCAAACTATATTTATATAAAAACTGGATAAAATGTTCTTTACTAAGTATTTCGAATTTATTATTTTTATTTTAAAAAAATATTATAAAACACATTGTCACATAAAAATAAATAAATTTAAAAACAGCTGATCTAAAGTTCGTTTACATTTTAAACATAAATTATTTAAATCTTTCTTTATCAGTTATATTTAATTTTTTTGAAGAGAATATTATCTTTTTATATTTGATCAACAATTAGTGGATTCTCACTTCAAGAAGCGATTAGTGGATCTTTGTTTAGTAATCTTTCTCTAACATAAAATTATCAGCAAATTGGTGATGATTAAATTCTCACCATAATAAAAATCATTAGTAAATGCTTGATGAGCTGATTCTCTCAAATAAATAATTTTACTATGAATTTTTATCTAATAGTAAATTGTCAATTTAAAAGCATTATTTACTTAAATTTTATATGTAGATTAGTTATAAATAAATTTAATATTTGAACTATAAAGAAATTTTATGATTTTTTTTAATGACCAAAAAAAAAATGTAATACTTTATGTCATGGAAAAAAAAAATATATAGCAAAAGTGAAACGTCTTGAATTAATAAAAACTAAATAACTAATTTATTCAATGCGTATTGAATTAATTAGTTATTTACCTGTCTGTTTATACAGGTAGATGGATCTATCTCTAGTACTATTTACTATTTATTTATAACTTGTATGAAGAGGAACGTGACAATACATAAGTATTTTGGATATTAGATGCCCCCCCCCCCCCTGAAATGTATTTAAAAAACATGAACACGTTGTTTGGATTAAGAGTTTGTTCCTTGAAAATGTCACGTTTTTAACTCATTAATTATTAATTACATGATTTGAATAAATCAGTTTACATTATGAATTTTATATTTACATTAATTAACATAGATACAAAGATTAAAAATGTGTATTTTTAATTTCATTATCTATGTGAGTAGAATAATTAGTTATTATATAATCTATCTATAGATTATATTGACGAACGTGTTTAGGAGCTGTGCAAACGTCAGTCTTATCTCAAGAGATAATAAATTAAATTTATGTGATCGAATTTTACTTGTTTTAATTATCCTTTTTTTTAAAAAAAACACGATTATAAATTTAAATTTACACGAAGGAGGTTTGGTTGGTTTTGACGTAAGCAAATGAACTTTAGAATTAAGATTAATTACATTACTGTCGAAAGTGGTAGGTTATAACGTCATTAAGATTTTTTAAATAATTTTTTATTGATATGTTTCATGTTTCATAGATATTTGAAAATAGAAACATCGTTTAGATTTACAACAGGTCTAAGTTGTTAATTTTTTTACTACAACATTTAAACACTATTAATGGTGTTGTACAAAATTGATTAACTTATTTGATGATCATGTTGATCATGTGATTCTCCTAAATAGAACACGAGTTGTAGAATTTTTGTAATTTACGGGTTGATACGATCCAAATTTAATAAGTTGCGTCGTAAATAAAGTCGATTTAAATAATCAAGATACTAGATGCCATTAAAGTTTATAAATCGTTAGGTTGGCACACCTGTGCTAGCGTGTTGCTGTATATAGCGGAATAGTAGCGTGCGGTGGAAATCGGCACGCGGTTCTCTAACCTCTCATCTAGCTCTTGAAATAGGTTATGTTACGTAGCACGCGGCACCACGGCAGCCAATTGTAAACGAATAGTTTTCTAGATCGATCTATGACTCATTGCCTTCTTAATCGATGTATTTATCTCGATGCCTCCTTTATATACGTTCTCTTCGTCTAAAGAAAGATTCAGAAACCAGGTTTATTTTATAAGCTCGACGCGGCGTGACTTGTCCGGCTGTTATATATCTGGGAATAGCGTGTCTAGCTATTTTACCCTTCTCTAAATCTAAATAAACCTTTGTATTATAATAGCTCCAACCTTCTTATTATATATTTCCATTTTTACCTCCTTCGTAATAAATAGAGATAGAGGGCGGGTCAATAAATCGACCTTTCTACGATGTTTCGGTTTAAGGTCGAAGCGAATCGATTCTTTTTTTTTAAAAAAAACTTGATGTTTAGTCTGTTAAACCAGGTGAAGTCATCTTTTTTACGTCATCGTCGCGTGAATATAGTCACCGGTAATTCCTACACGTAATGTTATGTTGCTACGATGATTCTATTGTCCAAAATAACACGTATTTTTAGTTAAAGTAATAAGTAATTTCAATATAAAACAACTAAATTATTCGAAACTGTAATCTTGATATGTATGGAATCGAGAAGTATAAAGTTTTTACGATTGTTGCTGATATATTAGTTTTATTTGTCTTCTATCAAAACAGAATCCGTTTATAAAAGAACAGAGCCAGTGAGAAAACCTGCCAATTTTTATCATTTAATTTAGAACATTATTCTCATTTCTAAATATAGATCTTAGAATCCATATATACTTCGAGCTTTAACAAATGTAGCTATGTTCACAAGATGTTTCAATAGCCGAGCATAAATATATGTCGGACTGTCAATCTATATCTCTCTTAATTATTGTCAACACTGCTTAAGATTTCTTTAAGATATATTAATCACTCAAAAAAACCTTTCTATTGTTAGGTTTTAAGAAGAAAGTAATTCTATACTTAATTAATTTATTATATAATTATGAATCATCTTTTCAATCACAATTGTAATATGAAATACAATAATCTATTGTTATTTAAGAATAAATCTATGTTTAGAATCTCTTGTTTTTTTAGCTTGTACTTATTAAGAAAAAAAAAAACAATGGTTAAATGAAGACTCGCAGTTTTATTAAAAGGTTTATTGTTTTATATAAGAATTAAAGCTCCCGTAATTGTACTCAAGAAAAATAAATAATTGTATGGATTATTATGAAGGTGAAGGAAGGTTATAGTTGTGATAGTGAAGGTAGGCATAATTAGGATTAGGTTATGTTGGTTTGTCTCCTTGTAGTTGAGGTCTTGGCATTAGTCATACCCCTATTAGTCATTCTATATCTTATTCAGTCAGTTCCTTATTCAAACTATGTACGTACAATCTAAAATACAAAGTTCAAGTCTCTATTCAACACTGCACCTCGAATATAACCTCTCCATTGTTTTCCAAACATTTTCACTAAATGTTCACTTTTTATAATCTTGTCAAATATATCTTCAGCTTTTATTTTCAGATAATTTTCTATTATTTGTTGTTTAAAAATGGACAGAAATGAATTCATGAAAATTTAAAATCCCCTTATACTTTTTTTAATTTTTAAAAAAATCATTATGTACTAAAATCTAAATGATTTACATTGGTAAGTTTAAGAAATACTCTTTATATTTCTAAACAAAGATTTACTAATCTCTTTTTTTTTGTTAATTAAGACGGAAAGATAGTTAAGTTATGTTCAAGACTAATTTAATTATCAAAATTGTTTTTTTTTTTTTTAAATTGAATCTGTATTGATTTTTTGCTTTAAATTTATATAATATATTTGTCATAAATCAATAGGGACAGTTCTAATTTTGGTTTAAGACTTTTAACGACGGAAGTAGTTTTTTAAAGTCCTAATGGCAACGCACACAACTATTTTCGTTTTAAATTAAATAATTTATTAATTTATTGTCATTAATTATTATTACTGTTGATTGTTTTGATTTTTATTAATTAAAGATATTACGGGAGCAGACACTTCTCCCTAGATAAGGTTTATCTTTTGTTCTGCAACATCTGAATTATGATTAACACTTATTGAGGGCCCTCACCTTGTATTTATTTTGTAAAAATTTACTGGTTAATCATGAGGTGGAAATAAACAATTATTATTATTATTATTATTATCTTTATTCCTTGGTTCGTTCGATTTAAAAATACGGTAATTAAGACCACAGTAAATTAAATCTATAATTGTTAATTACACTTTTATTTGTTTACCTTTTATATAAATATTTAATTTTTTTTATTTATTAGATGTCGAATTAGAATAATTCAATTTGATAATGCGAGAAAAGGAATGTTTTTGTTAAAGGAGTTTTGATTCTTTATGAATACCACTCCTCAAATTAATTTTTTTAGTGAATTATGGTGTTCGTATATGACATTTAAAATAATGGATTACTCGCTTTGATGGTGATCAGTTTTTTTTTTTTTTTTTTTTTTTTTTTTTCAACGTTTGTTATGAAACAACACTGAAGCTGTATATTTAAAGAGTATAATGAAGGAAGTCGAAATTCCGTTTGGTTTATAATGGAACAATATTTTTCAACCCTGTTTAATAATTTATGGACTCTCGATAGAACTTGTTTTTATCGTAACCTGTTCCTACACGAAGAGACAGGTAGCGCCACCTAGCGTGTCCTTGCTAACTCACCCTGCCAGCCTTCTCGCGTCATTTTACTCATTTCCATTAAATACATTAATTATATACGTGAAAAAAATATATAAATACACGTTTTAATACCATTAAAAGAATATAAATATAGATTATGTATATTTAAGTATAAATCCCAGAACAAAAAAATTTAAACTGATTAACTTACAAAAAGGTTCGCATATTTTGATTTGCTATAAATAATGATTTTGGTTTTTAAATCGCTTTATATATATTTTTATCTTCTTTCAAAATACTACGCTAAATACGTGTTAACCTTGAATACGTATATACTCTATAAATATATTAAAAAAATATGGCGCCACTGTTGAACTAATTAATCAGTATAACAGTAGAAGAAGGTTATACAATTATAAACTCAATATTTAATTTGTTTTTTTTTATTACAGTATGTTTATGTATTTATTTTTGAAATGGATTTTTAATGATTTGATAAGGTTTTAAATCAAAAATTTATATGATTTTAAAATAAAATAATAAAAATAAATAAATAAAAATATAATCAATTTTGAACTTGTGCACCTTCTTTACTGGTTATCTTGTACGTCATGTTTCATAAATTCTTATTGCTATAGATAAATAAATATAAACAATCATCCGTTAAATAAAGTATTATAAAAATATAAATATACGTATAAAATAAATGTAGATTAACTATTATTCCAATTAAATAAAAATATAGGTACATTTTAGAGCTAATAATTTTTTCTAGACTAAACAAAGACTTAAAATAAATAATAGAGTGGAATCAACACTGATTCTTAAAACAGTGTTGATGTTATCTACTTTTTCATGTCTTTATTTAGTTTACAAGGATTTCAAATATATATATACATTTATATTTTAATGCGCGCTTCATGATTTATATTGAAGTGAAACTTCTTTGACGGCGGTAGAGTGAATTTTTTTCATATAGTAAATCCGTGTAACGAAGTTTGCGATTCGAGACTCGTCCAAGTGTCATTTTACAGATTAATTTTTTTATATCTATTTAAAGACCAGCAAATCAAAACAAACATTTATTTTTATTGGAATAAATGTGGTTGTCTTAGCGTAGATTTTTTTTTTTTTTCAATTAAATTTCCCATAACAATGTCTTAATTCTGAAATAATAAATTCGTCAAAAAGTGTAAGAGAGCAATGCATTCTAGAACTTAAGTTTCACTTCTACTGCGTGAGAGCCTCACACATATTTTTTTTAATTAATCAATATTTCCTTGTTTAGTTTTATATATCAACTTTAACGTCTTTATAATAATATGATATTTATTATTAAACTTGATAATAATATTTATATAAACATACTTTAATCTAACCCCATTTAAACAAATATTGATAATTCGATTATTTTATTACGTTTAAAATAACTATGACTTGACGGAACGAAGTGAATCATGCGTTTGGTAATCTCAAAGCCGAGATAAGACCAGTTCTTATCAAATTGTTACCGCATTATTGGTTTATAGTTACTAATTATTCTGTTGTTTTTTTTTCTCGATCAATTCGGCTATTTGTTGATATTATAGTTTGGCTATAAATAAGTTATGCAATTAATTATTTTTAATAATTTAATCAATTATAATGATTAATGCTTTTTTATCGGTTCACGGTCAGAGGGTTAATTATTATTTTATTATTTATGTGGCGCCACTTATAAACATCTGTCTATCGATTAAATACTTTTTCTAAATACGTTTTACGTTATTTTTTTGTAATGTGACGATTTGGATTCGAAAAAATAGAATAATTTATCGTTCATTAAATGTACTGAAGTTTCTTCGACGGTTTTAAAAGAAAGATAATTTATTTAGATATTAATCTTGTTAGTATCTCTGTATATATATATTTATATTCGGCCCTGTACAAACAAAATAACAAGTCGTAGATCCATTCAACATTATGGTGTCATTCAAAAAACATGGTGTCATTGATATGCCGAGCTTGAGTTGTCATTCATTAACATTATTCTGTGTTTTTTAACTCTGCGAGCCGATTCCAGGAAACACTAGTTTTTAGTCAAAATAACGTTCATTGAGGAGACGGTGCTGCCCCCTGGTATCGTAATAATCAAACTGACTACAAACAGTTCATTAACTCAGTAGAGAAATTACCGCTACAACTAGGTCGCGTCATTCCTATTATTCTGTTGCCCGCATCCAATTACATTAGGAGTTCATTTTCAACTGGATGTTTACTTGTATTACGCACTGTATAATTCAATTAAACAGCGTCCATTATTATTATTCCCTTACAAAAAAAAAAAAACTAACTAAATAAAAGAACAACAGATTGTTATAACTCTTTATTTAGAATTAAAAAGATTTAATTAATACAAATGCAACACTGATTTCGTGCTTAATAATCGTAAGATCGTTATATATCGATATTTAACAATAATATTCATATCGATATTGTAATTCGAGTGTAAAAGCACTATAAATCCATAAATGAATAATTTGAATTATCCCGATAACACACATTATAATCGATATTTAATCCAATTGTTATCAAGCCAGGCATTTGATTGGATATTTTAAGCGAGTATTACTCATTTAAAAACCTATCTTTTTGCGAGATAATTTTGGTTGTTTATAATTTGAGATTTTTTTTAAATTTTAAAAAATAAACGTTTTTGATCTAACTATAATTAGTAAATAGATTCTATTAGATATTGATGATATTTTATATATAAAAACAATTCCCCTTAACTTTGACCCAAACCAAAACAAAACATGTTTTGGTCGCAAAGTAACATAACATAACCTTATCTCTCTGTAGAGGTAACCCTGATAAATCATTGGTACCAACAATTTCAACGAATCTGAATCATTAGTATCGATATTTAAATAAGTTGTTATTAATAACTCACAAGGCATTCATTTTAAATACAATCGATGTTTTATTCTTATCGAATCATTTATTATTACAATTACTACTTATATAGTTATAGTAATGTATTCAATTGATTTATGGTTAGTAGTTTATTGTGGTAGTTTCTAATAATTATCGATCATTACAATATAATAGATATTGTAACAATCGTATATAAACATTTTATAACAAGATCATTAGTTATTCTCTGAACGTATTTATATACATATTTATTTTCGATTTAGCATCAATATAATTTAACCTGACGTTAACAAAGATAAGGAACGTTTTGACATATTTGCTTTTTTTCGGCAAATTAAATGCGCTTAACTCTACTTTGGTTTCAGTTTAAAATCAATGATTTTCAAGTGATTCTCGACACGTTGAAAGCTCCCACACGATAAGTCTGACTCACTGCAACACGATACCGACACGATACAAACTTAAAACGTGCTCTGCCATTTATAGAATAACAAACTATCTTCTTCTTCTTCATCATGTTTTCAATTTGTCTCTTTCCTAGAAATCATTTATACTTTTCCTTAATATCGATGTACATCTGTTGATATAATGCCTTAAGTTTATTCACTAAATAATAATTGTGTATAATTGACCAACTTGCTTTCTGCATTTATAATGAGATAATTATAATGTTGTTAAAGTATCTAACCCGAGAACAACTAAAACCACTTTTAAGTATATTTATAATTAAAGTATCGTAAAATTATATTTCTTAGAAAATTCACTTATACTTAAAAATGTTGGGGGAATTTTTATGAAGATATAAAATTAGCACTTAAGGACCTTAAAGTACTAACGGAACTTAATGTCATCTGGTTGGAATTAACCCAGTTTAAAGTTAACAAGGGTACATTTCCTTTTTCGAAATTAATCTTACTTATAGAAACTTAGTGATTCATTTTTCAATTTTACCTGAAGGTACTTAAATTTTTGGAAGTCCCCAAGGTGACTTCAGTCTGTTAAGGAGTAGAGGTACTTAAGTGTTTGTGCGATTCCTTGGAAAAAAAAATTGCTTACCCTATAAAGCATTTCTAGGTACGTTTCTTTCTTTTTAAAAACGATACTTTAGAATTCCAAGTCTTACGGTAATTAGAGGTGGTTGGAGGTAGTTAGAGGTGGTTAGAGGTAGTTAGAGGTGGTTGGAGGTAGTTAGAGGTGGTTAGAGATGGTTAGAGGTAGTTAGAGGTGGTTGGAGGTGGTTGGAGGTAGTTAGAGATGGTTAGAAGTGGTTGGAGGTACTCAGATTGACCAACCTAAATGAGGAAAAAATAAAGTCACTAGGCCTGTAGGAAGAGGTGGAGTCAGTGACATTTTTGTTTGTCTAGTTGGCCCTACATTCGAGAATTCAAAATTCTGCCTTCTCATTGGCTCCCCACCCCAATTTTTCGATTTTCCCGCGCTGTCAAAAATCACAACTGATAATGTGCAAACTGTAGATAGGAAAGCCTTAGATCGATTCTTAGAAAGAGGAGACATTTTTCTATCGATAACTTTGTAGACATTATTTCTTCCATCCTGATATAATAAAATATGAAATATCAGTTATTTATTTTGCTTTCGTTGGTTTTATTCGTTTAGAAGTTTATAATCAGATAATAATGTTATTCAGTTGATACTTGATCAGTTAAATTGATATTTGTGAATCTACGATATAATTAAAGATTAAGATTAAGTGATTAAAGATTAAGACGGGTGGTAACAATGCGGACGCCTCCGCAGACAGTATGGCGTCTCGCCTCCCCTCCAGCCATCCTCTTTACTGACGCCCCCGGAAATATCTGAATGACTCAATACGAAGCAGTTTACACGCTGTAATTACTGCTCGCTCCTGTGTGTTAGTGCAGTCTTCTAGCTCCTAACTATGAGCCGATTTATTCCTCGAATCACATATAACGTCATTTTATAGACATTCTGATGGAATAGGGTTTTTTCCAGTCATGTAATTTACTAATGTAAAATTCGTCGAATCGAGCAAACTTATTAAATGATTTATATTTCCGTTGAAAATATGTAACTTCGTGTTGATGTTCACTCATTCATTTGTTTATTTATTACTTTATTTTGTTTAATAGACGTCTAACTCAATTTTACTGTGATCGAATCTTAGTCAAAAGTCAAAACTATTTTTAGTTTGCTTAAAAAGAAAGTTTTTTTGTTGTTAGGTTAAAATAATTCTGTTTCATTCATTGTTTTATTTAGACTAATGAGTACTTAAATAATGGCTAATTCATATTGTTCGGTACGTGCCTGAGAAATTTCCTAAAAGGTGGTTGGAGGTGGTTTGAGATGGTTAGATGGGGTTTGAGGTGGTTAGAGGTGGTTTGAGATGGTTAGAGGTAGTTGAATGTGGTTAGAGATGGTTAGAGGCCGTTGAAGGTGGTTAGAGGTGGTTGAAGGTGGTTTGAGGTGGTTAAAGGTGGTTTGAGATGGTTAGAGGTGGTTGAAGGTGGTTAGAGATGGTTTGAGATGGTTAGAGGTGGTTGAAGGTGGTTAAATATGGCTAGAGGTGATTGGAGGTGGTTAGAGGTGGTTTGAGATGGTTAGAGTCGACTCTAAATCTTGGCCTGGTACGTGCAACATGAATTTACCTTATATTATCATTATTTGTTCGTACATTGGAGTGATTTCTTCTTTTTCTGTGGAGTTTAATGGACCGTCCTAGTTCTGGTGTATTGTTTTTCTCATTTTTTTAACTGCATGTTCTATGAGTAGATTGATGGATGAAGTTAACGTTTGTTTTGTTTTATTGTTGCAGGTGGTCATCGTGAGTACGTGAGACGTGGCCACGATGTAGAGAGAGCGTCGGTTCCTCAGGAAAGTACGCAGGACATCGAGTCCCATCCCCCGAGCAAGGTTCTACCCTGGCTCTACGTCGGTAATCAGAAGGACGCCATGGACCCCGGCTTGCTCAAGTCTCTCAGAGTCACCAGGGTTCTGGCTCTGTCCGCCCCCGCCCCCGCACCTCCGCCGCCTCCACCAGGTCTTCAGTACAGACTTCTCCCGGCGCTAGACACGGACCAGCAGAATATCAAGCAGTACTTCGACGAGGCCTTCAACTTTATCGGTAATTATTATTGACATTTTTATGTTTTGCCTGTGGTACATAGCACAAAAAGTGTTACTAGAAATTGTTACCCGGTGTATAAGGAGCCTTATATATAAGGAGTTAGAAGGATATAGGAGGTGTGCACAGCCTGTTTGAGTAGCTATATCCAAAAGCAGCTATATCCACTTGAATTTTTTTTTTTGGCAAAGCACGGAAAACTTCTAGCAATTCACTAAATTATGTTATCAGGTTAATTTAAAAAAAAAACAATCTTTTATATAATCGAGTAGTGTCCCGACAACGGCGACGACTCACCTCTAAACGATTTATAACGTTAAAAATTGATGCGCCATAAGCTGGGAATGAACCAGTGACCTCCAATACATGAGGCGCGTCCTCTACCACTGAGCCACGCCCTTGCACTGAAGCTTCGAGCTTAAAAATTACTATTTAAATTATAACTAACTCTTTTTCAACCATATTTATTCTGCCCGTTGCCACGGGCATAACAGCTAGTAACTAATAATTAATTTAGTGGACAAAAGCCCTTATAATATCAGGCTATTATTTTCTTTTTAATAAACAAAAGAAATATTCACTTGGCTGGTTTTGCACACAGTTTTTATCTTTATAGCTCCTTTTGCAACTAAACCCACCACCATGTTGGATTGGTGTGCTGCAGCAAAAGCAGGTTATATCCAATAAATTAAGCTGTTATAAAATATTATTTTAATAGTAGCCACTATAGTATTTTTTCTCTCCTATCATATTTTTTTTTTTTGTTTAAAAGAAGATAGAAATGTGTAAAGAAGGATATAGATGATTTTTCAGCCTTACTCAGAGTACATAGGATATAGCTGTTTTTTGGATCATTTATGGATGTAAGCTCCTTTTGAATCCGAGTACAGTAGGGATATAGCTCCTTTTGTAACCGCGCTCATATTACAATCTAGATTTTAATAGGTTTATAATTTTTTTTTGGAACTGTTTGACTGCAGAACCTTGTAGAGCTTTAAAAAAACCAAATCCAGGGGTACCAATATCTCATTTTTTCACATTTTTTTTTGGATATAGCTGCTTTTGGAATTCGGCTACTCATTTGTTCTACATTGTTCTCTAGGATTCTTTCTGCCGATGTGTCTTTACGGATCGAAGCTTTGTTTTTGTCCCGCATGTTTGTGGAAGTACACAAGCGATAGTGCTCGACAACCCCAACAAACTCAGCCCTTACTAAACATGCGTCATACAGATTCCTGTGCGGGTCCCAACTTTTCCGATGACATATTAGTCCTTTGTTACACACAGATTATAATATGAGTCATCTCTAAGTTCAGCTGGTACTCAGTAAGTTGTCGCAAGTCCTCCCTTGCACAGCTGTACGAGGGTACTTAGTCATCAAGTCCCGTGTGCTTGAGTCATCCCTTACCCTTGCACCCCTGACTTCCCAGGCAGAGTCACCCTCCCCATGTGTCCGAACTTCCCCAAGTCTGTTTTTGAAGCGACACACCTGCTGCTTGTAGCGCCACCACGTAGTTCGTCCTCACCCTAGTTTATTTCGCACAATTCATATCACAAGCCCTAATTTCGAGTTAGGGCGGCACTCAATGATTCATCCCCCTTTTTATTATTCTTTTGATACTTTCAATCTGGCCGATTTTAGGGTGTTTTTTCCCCTACACACTCAATTCAATAGCGGTTTATCAATTTTCCACAGTTGATTTCACAAATTTAAACTTCTCTCAATTTTTTTTCACGCTACAAATCATGAAAAAAAGATCGTAACTGTTTTTTTTATTTACCGATAAATTTATTACAAAAAGAATTTATTTTGACTTAACGATAAAACGTGATTAACTATTCTTACGTTTCGTTTCTTTTATTCTTCTTTGTACGCTTATTATAATAACGGTAGGGACGCATTTATCTTATATGCATATTTATTTTATACGCATTTATCGACGGGAATCATTTAAGTGGAAAATTTCTCATCTATATGGTGAATCGAACCCGGATAATTGTCATTGTTAAGATTTATATTTTAGCGAGGAGCTTTGGGAACAAACCGATTCCCTCTTAGTTATAATTAATTAAAAGTTTAATTTAAATCAAATTATAATTATTTTTAACAATAGGAGGTAGACAGAGAAAAAATAGACTCCAGCGCCGAGACTCGAACCACGGTCTTCTAAATTTCAAGTTTAGCGCGCTTACCTTAATTATAAGCGATAATTCTCAGTCTAGTTATACTGTCGTTAATGTTGACTTCTGGACTTGTGGAAAATTTAAAAAGCTTAATTCAGGATTAGATATCGTAATTGACAGAGGAAAGTATTCTTCAGTGTATCTCAGTTGGTAAGAGCGCTAAACTGGAAATTTAGAGGCCCGTGGTTCGAGTCCCGGCGCTGGAGTCTATTTTTCTCTGTCTATCTCCCATTGTTAATAATAATAATAATTTTATTTAAATTAAAATTTAAACCTTCTTTATGAAGACTACCAAAACTTAAAAAAAAAAAAAATTTTAAAGTTTAAATTAATGTTCAATAAAGTGGTGTTTTTTTGCCGAAACATTGTTTTCCCTCTGAAATTTGACGATCGACAATGAACTGTAATCTAAACTTTAAAACTTAGTTAAAAGGGGAACTTGTCGAAGGGAACTCCCTCCCTCTACAAAGTTTATCTCTGTGGTTTTGATGGCGTAGGGTAGAGCGGAGGGTAGTGGAAGCGAGCTATATGACGTCACACTGCCCCCACCCCCCTCTCCTCTGTAGTCCGTTGTACTAGTTACAGGTGAAGCGATTGATCGATCCTTTTATCCAGGTAGTCTGTCTCTGTCTTACCAGAGTACTCCTCACTCTGTCTGTTCTAAGGTGACACATCTTGCGAGTGAAATATCTGCAGTGATGTCATCCTTCTCTAACTCTGTCTATCCACCTTTTTATTTTATTTTACTTTTTCTTTCTTTTTTCATTCACTATTCCCCCTTTTTTTTATAACCTTTCATGAGACATAAGAATCAATAGTTCTTTTTTAACGCAACCAAACATTAACCTTTATGGTATCTTTGATAAATAAAACACTTTTTTGCAAAATTTAACGAACTTTTTGAGCCTCAAGAAAATTTTATCTGATCTTTTTAATTTTTTGAGGTTGCTAAATCCCAATCTGAAGTAAAAATTTATTCTGAAAGTACAGTTTTCTCAGAAAATGCTCCTAAAGTTCGGAAAAATTGTGTTTTTTTTTATCCCAATTTTTCGCCTAATTAAAGTTTGTAAAAAAAAAAAAAAAAAAAAANGTATCCAAACCCAAACTTTTTTTCCTTTAAATTTGGGCATTTTTTTTTTAAAAATTGATCCTTTTTTACTTTCTAAGAACGTTCCGAAACTTAAAAAAAAAAAAAACTTTTATATTTTTACTTTTCCTCACTTATTGGAAAAGTATTGTTTTTTTATGATCATCCCTTGAGCCCAAGAAGAAATTGATTTACAGAAAAAAAAAAATTAACAAAAATATCTCTTAGTCTAAATAACTATCAATACAAAGGGACATGCATATATACATACATGGAAAAAGAAAATATGTATGTATATGAATATCTATTTAGAGAAGAATGATGTTCTTTTGTTTTGAAGTCTGTTTTGTTTACGGAACATCATTCTGCATATGGAAGTAAGAGTGGAAGCGGATATTTCATATATTTTTTTTTAAAAAAAATGAACTATCTAAAAAAAATAAATAAAAAAACTATCAAAAATACAAGGAAATAATTTGATTTGGGTTCGATGCAACATATTTACCCTTTTTTCTAGTAATTTATGTGAAATTTATGTTTATATTTTTCATAAAATAAAAAATATAAAATAAAAATATAAAATAAAAATATAAAAAAGTATATTTTTCTTCATTATTCGCTAAAATGTTATGAAAATATTTCATTTTTCAATTAAATTCCACTTGATCATTTCTTAATCCTGAAATAATAAAATCGTACCCAAAGGCAAAGAGAGCAATGAATAAAATAATTTCTAGAACTTAAGTTTCACTTCTAATGAGGGAGATAATCTCACATTTTTTTTGTAAATATTATTGTTTTACTAATGTGGTTTCTATTTTTTGTTACAGAAGAGGGTCGTAAGAGTGGTAGTTCTGTGCTGGTGCACTGCCACGCTGGTGTGAGCCGGTCTCCCACGATAGCGATCGCTTACGTGATGCGGCAGCGTGGTTTGTCTCTCGTGGAGGCGTACCAACTCGTCAAGTCTTCACGTAGCATCATATCTCCCAACCTTAACTTCATGGGTCAGCTCTACGAGTTGGAACAGAGCTTACGGCAGAGTAAACCTTGCAGTCAGTATAGTCAGCAGACGTCAGCGCAGACGCAGCAAGCGTGTCGTGACGACAATCCTTCTGCATGCTCGGCCGTCTGACCTGAGCGTGCGTCTCCTTCTGCAGACTCGTGGACCAGAGCGTAGAGAAGAACCGCAGTCCTTATTCCTTTTACCTGTAACTCCCTCGGAATCAACTAAACAATGTGTCAACATGTGGATACAAGATGCCTCCTTCGATGGGTGAAATTGATGGAACAGCTAACCAGATGCCTCCTTCGATGGGCGAAATTGATGGAACAGCTAACCAGATGCCTCCTTCGATGGGCGAAATTGATGGAACAACTAACAAGATGCCATCTTCGACAGGAGAAATCGATGGAACAACTAACAAGATGACATCTTCGACAGGAGAAATCGATGGAACAACTAACCAGATGTCATCTTCGACAGGAGAAATTGATGGAACAACTAACAAGATGCCTCCTTCGATGGGTGAAATCGATAGAACAACTATCAAGATGCCCTTCAACTGGAGAAATTGATGGAACAACTATCAAGATGCCCTTCGACAGGAGAAATCGATGGAACAACTAATAAGATGCCATCTTCGACAGGAGAAATCGATGGAACAACTAACCAGATGCCACCTTCGACAGGAGAAATCCTAAGAAACGCCTTTAAGATGTTTATCCTCCATAATGAAAAGTGTTCCTACTAAATTCGATCTTGGCAGGAGAAATCGATGAAAGAACTTCGTGGAAGTCCACACGATAGAAATGGAAACAATCGTTCTAAATATTTATGAAGATTGATGTCGACCTCAGTTGAGCAAAGCATTGTGCTCTTAGAAAAGAATGTCACAGGTTCAATCCTGAGAAAGGCCATTAAGATTTTTATCCTTTATAACAAAAAGAGTTCCAACTAAAAAGCAATTGTTTAATATCTGAACAATGGATGTGAATAAAAGATGTTTGAAAATATTAACATTAAAACATGTTTATAAAATAATTCATATTTTATTCCACAACATACCCTAAATGAAGATTGTCTTATCTATAATTGCTGATGAAGAAAAACAGTTTTTTGACTGAAAACAGAGAGGAAGCACTTATACATTATATCGATGTTAAACATTTCGTGTCCAGTCTCTGTTTAATTTGTTTATTATTTATAAATGAAAAAAATTTGGTTATGAACTAGAATTACTATGAATGTATATTGGATAAAAATTTAGAAATCGGTTGAGAAAAGAAACAGCTAAAGTCAAGTCTCCATCTAAACTGGCATATTTTGTTCCAAAATTTTTAAAAAAAGTAAGATGGAATTTTGATAGTAATATTTTTATCAAATGAGGGAAACTTTTTGTGTGTTAAAATTGTATTGAAGACTCGTTGCTTCAATTTGTTGAAACCAGTTATTAGAGTTTGAAGACGCCCAACTACAATATTACTATTGAAACTCGGTTCTACTGTAAAAAAAACAAAACAAACACATTGACGAGGAGTCATATTTAATTTATTAATTATTTATAATTATCATAANTTAAAGCCATACTAAAAATTATTATTTTAAAATTTAATAAAATAATAATAATGGGTCTTACCAAACACTAAAATGGAATATAATAACCAAATAATAAAAATTACAAATCAATAGAAATCATTTTACCCCAATTTGTTAAAACAAAAAGAAGTTAATAATATTAGCTAAGTTTTTCAAACATTTTTAAAAATTATTTTATTAAATTCCACGTGGCGTTTAAAGCTCATCAGTCCTTCCTCTCAGGATATAATTTAAGACATCAAATGGCGGAAATTGCCGTTGAATTTGATTTGTGACAAGATTTTGAAAGACAAAATTTGATTCTGTTTGAAATATAGCTTTTGCGCTTTCCGTAAATAATGGAAGCTTGTGTGATCATTTTGAAGAACAAAAATATTTTATATCTCCGATTTTTTCATTATTTCGCACCCAGATTGGTTCAAATCGGTTCTTGATTCAGTTTATCATTATTATTTAAAAATGATTATGTGGCTCACTCGGGCTCTTAACATCCTTCATTAAGTCCAATTGATAAAAATCATTAACATTTTTGTTTACGCATAAGATGTTAATAATTACTTTTATATTTGCTGTACTTTCACGAAAACTAATAAAACTAAGAGAAATTACTAAAAAAAAAAAAAATATTTTTCAAACATTTTTAAAAATCTTTTATGTTGTTCTAACCACCTCAAACCACCTCTAACCAATAGAAAGTCGCTTAAAACAAGTACAATTTTTTTTTTGGTTTGGTAATAAACTAATTACCTTTACTGTTTGAAAATTTAAAATTCAGTCATTATTTTTATTTAAGAATTGTATGGCATTGGTTAACCTCTATGGTATCTGAATGCCACAATTTAGTTGGAATGTTCACTGAATTGGGAAATGAAGCAGACATAGATTTAGATATACTGGCAAATCAAGGCATTATAATTTGGTGAAGATATTTGAGTAGCTGGGAAGGGGGGGGGGTGGTTTAGTTTTTGGGCTAAGATGGCCCCCTCTTATAGAACATTTTGCCACAATATGCTAATGCTGAGAATTCTTCACAGATAAATTTGTAGAGAAGTTTTTGTTTATTATAATATAACACATTTTTTTTTTGTCAAAAACACAATTTTATCTGAAATATTTAGGTTTGTTGTTTCAGGTAAATTGAAAGTCTAAGATTATCTTACATATTTACAAAATATTTCTTATTGTCTGTTTCAATTTCAAAATTTGATCTGCCCAAAGTAAGAAGTACATATGTGGAAATATAATTAATTTTAAACAAGTGCTTTTTATTACAACTGCAATGGAAATTACCTACTAAATAATTAAATATTCTAAATTCAATATAGACATAATTATATCTATATCTACAATAAAAATATCTTCTCTTATTACTTAAAGCCATACTAAAAATTATTATTTTAAAATTTAATAAAATAATAATAATGGGTCTTACCAAACACTAAAATGGAATATAATAACCAAATAATAAAAATTACAAATCAATAGAAATCATTTTACCCCAATTTGNTAAATTAAATAAAATGAAATAAATAATAATGTTTGTCTTTGACTTGATATACAAAAAAGTATTCAAAAGAAAAGTTGAATATTAAATTTACTTATTATTACAACTGATTACATTTTTTTTTATTAACCCTTTTTATCTATTTTATCGATTTCGTCTGAATTAATCTCAACTATAAAAAAAAAAAAAAACCATTAGATAATTTATCAACATTTTTGAAAAAAAAAAAAAAAAATTGGTATTTTAAGGCCCTTAAAATTACCACTGCCTAACCCCCTCAAACCACTTCTAACCACCTCAAACCACTCCTAACCATCTCAAACCACCTCAAACCACTCCTAACCATCTCTAACCACCTCAAACCACTCCTAACCACCTCAAACCACTCCTAACCATCTCAAACCACCTCAAACCACTCCTAACCACCTCAAACCACTCCTAACCATCTC
>KZ651516.1:228955-241670 GCA_001010745.2 Gerris buenoi
AAATCCTACCGCGGGTTTCCGCAAGCCGAGCGAATTTCCATTGGAAATTTGTAGTTCAATGTTGTGCAGTTTAAACTTCTTTCAAACTACTACGATTATACAAATACTACAAATTTCCAATGGAAATTCGCTCGGCTTGCGGAAACCCGCGTAAGGATTTTTTTTTTTTTTTCTTTAAGCGCTCAAGGGTGGAATTTATATGGCACCAACAATAGGCTAATTATGACCAACCAAACAAATGTCAATAAAATCGGATATATCCTCCCTTACTCAGCAAATTAGAAAGTTAGTTAATATGTGTAGTTCAGCAAAGGAAATATAAGTTAAGAAGTGTATTTGAACAAAGAACCGAACAATGTCAAAATAGACTATTTTATGAGTTCTGAAAAACTTGCCAATGATAGTATTGCTTCAGATATTGCGAAACTAGAAAAGTTGTGGTCTGAGCTCAAGGATGAGGCTTGGAAGGAGCATGTTGTGAAATTACCTGATTCTCTTTTAGGTTTCTGTACAAAGTAAAAAAAGAAACCTTATACAGTAGAATCCCGGTATTTCATATCCCGTTATATCATATATCCCGATAAATCGTATATTATTGCCAGTCCCTTGAAAAAATCCCGATAATTGGTATAAAACCGATGTATTTCGGTCCCCTCAGTATAACGTATTTTTTTCTCTTTCGAGGTGAACATAAACGTCTTATAACTCGTATAATTCGGAGAATAATACCGATAAAACGTATAAATGGAGGGGGAAATTTCCAAGATTTTGCTTATTTACTGGCTATATCTGTTGTTTTACTCTACTCAGAAAAGAATAACAACATTTCACACTTCACTACAATTAGAGGAAGTATTAATTAAGTTGTTTTTATTAATTCCGAATTGCAAAGGAACCTATTGGAGGGAACATTCTTCGGGGAAAAAATTAAAACTCTCGCGTGACGTTTGATCGGCATTAAACAAAGACTCAGGAAGGGGGGGGGAGTGTGATTGTGTCCAAACCAAATGAAATTCCTGGACAGCCTAGATTAAAGATGAAGAAATAACTATAATTCTGAGAAAAATCGGGGTTAAATGTGTATGAAAGGAGAGGACCCTTTTCCAAAATTTGATTGTTTACCTCCTTTTGTTCTACTCGGATAAAATGCTATGGATAACAACCGAACAAATGGTTTAATTTAAAAAAAACAAATTATAGTTTTTTTTAAACCAAGTACATATTTAATTTTTTTTATCATACACAGTGTATTTTTATGAGCAAAATAAATACGATTCTTAATTATTACATTAATTTTTCTTTTTTACCATCAATATTTCATAATCCCGATTTTGTGAACTACTCGATATATCGTATTTTTTCTTCGACCCCTTGAAGATACGATGTATCGGGATTCTACTGTATAACAGCTCTGTCTGTCTGTCTGTCCGTTGGCTTGTTTCAACTCATAAACTACTATAGCTAGAAACATGAAATTTGGCACACAGGTACATCTCGGCATTTTAGACAACTGGACAAATTTTGGAGTTTTTACACTTAATATTTCCAAGATGGCGGCCCGGCCAATATGGCGGGTGACTAAAAAAAAGTTTTTAGTTACCATGGCATGTTATACATCAATTTAAAGGTCTTGAAGTGTAGAAAAAGAATATGCAACTATTAAAATAACACACGTAATATTTTCAAGATGGCGGCCAATATGGCGGATGACTAAAAACAATAATTTAGTAACCATGGCTTATTATACATCAAATTAAAGGTCTTGAAGTGTAGAAAATGAATACGCAACTATAAAAATTTTACACTTGATATTTTCAAGATGGCGGCCAATATGGCGGGCGACTAAAAAAAAAAGAAAAGTTTTTAGTTACCATGGCATGTTATACATCAATTTTAAGGTCTTGGAAGTGCAGGAAAAGAATATGCAAACTTAATTGTACAGAAACTGGCGATTATCGCCTCATGTACTTACGTAAAGCCGCGCCTTACTTGTTTCTAAACAGAGTTCTCAACACACTGCCATCCGAGTATATGGAATTTATGAATACGTGAGAATCTGTCTCTAAAGAGCAAAGGACTATCAATCTTCTACGAGAAAGGTTATGTACAATTGAACTTAAGACCCCCATACACAGTCAAACTAGTTTGAACAAAAGTTTGATGCCCAGAGTACACCACATCAAGCCATCCAACTCACAAATTTCATCCACACACGGTCCAACTTACTTGTCAAGCTGACTTTACAAGTCAAGTTTGTCAAGTAAGTTTGATCGTGTATGGGGGCCTTTAGACTTGGAGGGAGAGAAGAAAATGAAGGCAACAGTACTACAGGATTGATGGCTCTGAGGAAGAAGGCTATGAAAAGAAAGGAAAGTTACAAGTTTACCTGAGCCATGAAAGTGAAGGACTTGGTGAAGGAGCCCTGCTGAAGGAGAGAGGCCGCAGTGAGGAGACAAGAGAAGAGATTAACTCCACACATCATCTGTATGGGAGATACACGGTGACGTTGGAACAGAGCTGCCTGCCAGGATGAAGTGAACGAGTCCAGGCACAGGTAACCGATCAGAAGGATTATACCGCTCAGTGTCGTAACTCTCGCCTCTAAACAGCCAACATATAAATTATATAATTACAAAAAAGGTTACATCGGGATCTCGTTAAATAATTTGTCACTTCTACTTTACCCGCACATTACAATAATAAATATATTCTATTATCCATTAAACCTGGGTTTTTAAGCGGTGTGGAGCCAGATTTGAAAAATACTTAATTTTGGACGATTTGCTAAGCCCGCATCACTCGAGTGTTCTGCTTTTTAGCTCGTTTACGGACGTGTAACAGCGGGCCCCAAGAAGGTGTCCATGACCGCTTTAATATAATGTTAAACATTTTGTTCCTTATAAACAGATTAAAATACAGTAGAATCTCGGTATTTCGTATCCCGTTATATCATACATCCCGATAAATCGTATATTATTGCCAGTCCCTTGAAAAAATCTTGATAATTCGTATAAAACCAAAGCATTTCGGTCCCCTTAGTATAATGTATTTTCCTTTCGAGGAGAACAAAAACATCTTGAAACTCGTATAATTCTGAGAATAATCCTGATAAAAGGTATGAATGAAGGGGGGCCATTTTCAAGATGTTGCATCTTCATTATCTGTTGTTTTACTCTACTCAGAGAAAAATATTAAAAACAGTCCAGACTTCACTACAATTAGAGGAAGCGTTAATTAAATGGTTTTTATTAATTCAGAATTGCAAAGGAACCTATTGGAGGGAACATTTTTCGGGGGAGAAAATTAGAACTCTCGTGTGACATTTGATCAGCAATACATAAAGACTCAGGGGGGAGAGTGTGATCATGTTCAAATGCAATTCCTGGACAGCCAAGATAAAGAAATAACTCTTATAATTCTAAGAAAAATCGCAGTTAAACGTATATGAAAGGAGGGGACCCTTTTCTAAGATTTTATTGTTTACCTCCCTCTGCTATACTCGGATAAAAATTAATTACAGTTTAGTCAAATATAAGAAGTTAAAAGTTAAAAAAAAATTAGTGCCAGCACAATAAAAAATTGTTTTCATGCTTGTGGTTTCAAAAAAGAGAGGTTTTTAGAATGTTTTCCACAATAGGCCTCGTAAATAGAGAAATAGGTTGTAACTCAAAGTAAAAACGGCCTAAAGATAACACTAAGAATTTTCGGGCGCAACTAAAGCAAGCTTGTAGCATGAAAAGAATGTTAATAAAGACCTGGTTGATACAGACAGCTGTAATGTAGTAACTGATCACTATCCTTTTCCCCTTCCGGAAGACCTTTTTCAAAAAGTGCAAGGGTGTAAGGTTTTTTGTAGGATAGATTTAACGAATGCTCACTTGCAATTACAAATAAATAAAAAATGTAGACATTATAACTGTTAATACTATATTTGGTTTGTACCGGTTTAATAGGATGTGTTTCGGTCTTTCTGCTTCTCCTACCATATTTCAGTCTGTTATGGATAGGGTTATAGATGGTTTAGAAAATTGTGGGGCATTCCAGGATGATATTATTTTAGGGGGTGAAGATCTAGAGTCTTGTAAGTCAGTTTTACTGCAGGAACTGTCACGTCTTAATCAGTATAATATTCAAATTAACACAGATAAGTGTGAGTTTTTTAAGGAAGAACTTGAGTATTTAGGCTATCAGCTCAGTGGTAAGGGTTTGTCTCCTTCAAAATCTAAGGTAGAAAAAATATTGAATTTTCCACGGCCTAATAATATTACACAACTGAAGTCATATTTAGGTATTTTTAACTATTATCGTAAGTTTGTTAGATTAGCACCTGATGTTTTAGAACCTTTACATCGTCTCCTGCGTAAAGAGATATCTTGGGTTTGGTCTGATGATTGTGAACAAGCTTTTGTTCGTAGTAAAAGTCTGATTTCTGAGCAGTGTCTATTGGTCTTATTTGACCCTACAAAGCCTATAGTATTGTCTTGTGATAGTAGTAGTTATGGTGTCGGTGCTGTTATTAGTAATGTTATTGATAGTACAGAGTACCCAATTGCTTTTGAGTCTGCTACGTTGAATAATGCTCAAAGAAATTATAGCCAGTTACATCGCGAAGCACTAGCAATAATTTTTGGCTTCACAAAGTTTCACAAATATTTAGCTGGTAACAAGTTCACTATTTATACTGACCACGAACCACTTAAGTATATTTTTTCTGAGAATAAAAAAATACCCCAGATGGCAGCTTCACGGTTATTAAGATGGTCAGTAATATTATCTTCCTATAATTATGTTATTCAATACAAAAAAGGTTCAAATTTGCAAAATTCAGATGTTATGTCTAGGTTACCGAGTGAAATCACTGTTGATAAATCAATAACGTTCCCTACTTGTAATTTTATTTATATGTCTACACCTCTTTTGTCTTATACTGAGATAGCTGAAGCTACTACTAAAGATAGTGTTTTAAGTCAAATTTTTAAATTTATTAAGGATGTTTGGCCAAAATTAAGCTTGTTGTCTACTGAGTGTAAGAAATATTATAAAATTAGAAATTATCTTGCTTTGTCAGAAAATTGCGTTATGTATGATGGCAATAGGGTAGTGGTACCGTGCAAGTTAAGACAACAAGTACTTAAAATTCTTCATAATGACCACACAGGGGTGGTTCGTTCAAAGCTCATGGCTAGGTCTTATGTCTGGTGGTTTAATATGGACAACGATATCGAGTTCACGATAAAGTGCTGCAAAATTTGTCAGCAAACGCAAAACGCTAGCCCACCAAAAGTCAAATCATGGCCTCAGTCTACAAGTCCTTGGTATAGAGTTCATACGGATTTATAAGAATGTCATGGAGCTAAGTTATTGTTGACAGTTGATGATTATACTAAGTGGGTCGAGTGTTTTATTGTAAAAGATTCAAAATTATCTACTGTTATATCTAAATTTAATGAGTGTTTTTCCAGGTTTTCTGTCCCTAAGGTGTTGGTGTCCGATAATGGACCGCCGTATAATTCAGTTGGTTTAGTTGAGTTTTGTAAGGAGAGGGGGATAAAGCTAATTCATACAGCTCCCTATAATCCTCGTTCTAATGGTTTGGAAGAGAGGGAGGTTCAGACAGTTAAAAAAGTGTTATTAAAGTCTGTCTTGTCAGGGGATAGTGGTGTTCCTTTACAAACACGTTTGGAACAGTGTTTATATTCTATTAGGTCTACTCCTTCTACTGTTACAGGAGTGTCTCCTATGAGTAGGATGTTGTCCTTTGAACCAACAACACCTTTGTCTTTGTGTAATCCCAAAAATAAATAAAAATTCTAGTTAAGCCTAGAGTAGTTTCTGGAAAGAAAGATAATAAAAAAAGAGTTAGGTTTAATTTTAAATCAGGAGAGAATAAGTCATGTAGAGATAAAAATAAGTTTGTTAACTTTGATAAAGTACTTGTTTGTTTAAGTTACTTAAAGAGTCCAGTAAAATGGCACCCTGGTAGAATAATAAAAAGACTAGGAAATGTTGTATATTTGGTTAAGTTATCCTCAGGTTTTATTAAAAAAGTTCATGTATCTCAATTAAAGAAAAGTTTGTTAAAAAATAATTGTCATGATAGTAATAAGTTTAGTGAGAGAAAATTTGACAGTGGTTGTGATATAAATCCTAGTATTCATTATAAGGTATCTCATAGTAAGCTAAATGATAGTGCTGAACAAGCTAGTCAAGTTAATGACTCGACAGATTCAAATAGTAGAAGTAGACCTGTACGTACTATCAAACCACCTCAGAGATTTTCTCACAGTGATTATTTATAATTTTGTTAATTGTAATTGTAAGTAATTGGTTGTAAAGATTAACTGGTGGGAGTAATGATATGTATCGATAGTATCGATATATATCGATCGATCTGTTTGTTTATGTTTTGTAAAGAGAATTGATATAATAAATATGGCAGTCTTGTCAAGTGAACTTAGTCGTACGTATTTGTCTATTATTTAATTAATCTATACTATTCCGTATACATATTACTGGTGAAGAGTGAGGAGTCTTGTGTTTTACACAACCAAGATAGCTCACTCTTAAATGGTGACGGTCGTAATTTTTACGAATGGTTAGTATTCTAGGGTTAGAGATGTTGATTTAATATGGTTAAAACATGTATTTGGTGTTAATTTAAAAATGTTTTGCATTAAGAAGCTAGTAACCTTTCTCGGGGGCTGTGGAGAGCATGAATAGAAACATTCCTCCGGAGATGAGGAGAGCCGTTACATATTCATAGTACTCGTACTTCTGTCTGCTCACTATCTTACCCATCACCATCACCGGGATGATCTTAGAAGCCTTCGCCAGCACCTAGCAACACACAATGTACTTATATCACAAGAGAAATAACACACAAATATCACAAATATGGTTCAATTTCTTTATTTAGAATAAAAAAAATTAATATTTTGGTATAAAATTCAGACTCAGTACATAACAGAACTATCAAAGATTTGAAAATAGTTCCTGGCCGCATAAGCTTAATCTTGAGCACGGCTCAGTTTTCATAATTGGAAATATACATGCATACATAAATATGGATGAGTTGGACATGACAAAACGATGCAGGACATGGCATAAGCCAAGCCAACATCTTGTTGACGTAATGCCTGATGTTGGAACAGTTGCTATGAGTCATGCTTTCATGGCATAATGCCTGATGTTGGAACAGTTGCTATGAGTCATGCTTTCATGGCATAATGCCTGATGTTGGAACAGTTGCTATGAGTCATGCTTTCATGGCGCATCCCTTGGTGTCTCTCACTAACACAAACTGAGATATGGATTACTATGAGTATACAGGGTGACTGAGATATGGATTACTATGAGTATACAGGGTGACTGGCGATAAAGTTTGGAAAAGATGTAGGGCAATAGTACACCTCATATGGGACAAAAATCAGCTAATATACCATAAGTCAATTCTTAACCGTTCTCCCACTAGGTCAAAATTAGCGAATTTTCAAGGGGTTTCGTCCTTGCCTCATAAATCGAATTGTAGCTCCTAAAATATGAATGCTAGAATAATGATTTTAGTATCGTTGGAAAGCTTAGAACATTTCCTAGAAGAAAAGTACTCTGAAGTCCTTTCATTCACATTAGCCGAGTACTAATTTTCATCGAAATTATTGAGAATATTTTAATTTTTTATTTTTGTTGGTGGTGGCAGAACTTAATAACCAGTGAAGTTAGTACTCGGCAAATGAAATAAAAAAAACTTCGAGTGAGACACATCTTTTGCTTTGTAAACTCGCTCATTTTAAATGCAATTGACTATTAACAGTACTAGTACTCATTTTAAAGGTTTTTTTTAAGGACTATCAAAAAGTTTCTTTTCATGATATCCGAAAAATGAATCCTTTTCATGCTATTTAACGTTGTTTTTTTTAAAAAAATGAATTTCTTTGTTTCTTTATAAGCTACAATTTTGTGTTCTACACTTTTTTTCGATAAGAATCGTATTTTTCCAGATATTTGTGAATAAACGTTCAAAAACGTGTTTTTTTTTCGATGAAAATTGCAGGATTTCAATTGTGAATAACTGAAAAAATATTGATTTAACAAAAAAACTATACCACATTTTTTGCTTAAAATTTGATCCTCTATTGATTCCTGGGGTTATTTTGAGAAAAGGAATTTCCACCCCCGAGAAGGGGTGGAAACCGCCCCCGGGGGTGGAAGCGCATATCGGCACTATATAACTTTTGTTATTTGAGCACTTTCCCATCAACTCACCGAATTTCAATCAAATCTGTTCATTTTCTCAAATTTCGGAGGTAAGGCACTATTTTTGGTCCTAGTAACTGGACTATATATGTAACAACAATAAATTATTCACCTCTCTTTATTGTTATGAAATACTTAAATTTATATTTATTTTTAATTTTTAAAGTGAAAGGTTTGAAAAATTACATATTACCAAGGACTTTCATTCCAAATAACCCCTTCATTCGGTTACAGTCTACTAGTCCACAAAAAACCTAACTTCTATTGAACTAAAAATAAAGTTGTAAAAGTACTTGGTGAAATGATGTATTATTTTTCCTAGTTACCTGAGTGGGGAAGGAGATGTACTTGAGTGCTTCGTACTGACACCAGGAGCTCATAATGTTGCTGAGAGAACTGAAGGAGAACTTGTAGAGAGGAGCGCTGAGTCTCGGCTGTCTGTATGCCGTCGCTAGTAGATAAGAGGAAGAGAGACCCAGCGCAAGCACTCGGTTCACAAACACAAGGAACTGACTGTCTGTGAACTTCGCTTCTTCGTTCACACCGTAACCCTAGGCAAAACAATCATTTTACTGATAACATACCTTGTAATGTAACAATAATGATAATAAAACTTCATACACATTTAATTTTTAAGTTTTTGGTAGTATTCATACTACGGAAAGTTTAAATTTTAAACTTGTTGAAGGTTAGAGCATCTGTACTGGTAATATAGGAGGCCCGTGGTTCGAATCCCAGTGCTGGAGTCTATTTTTCTCTGTCTTTCTCTCGTTGTTAATAATAATTATAATTTGGTTCAAACGCATTGTCTTAAAGTACAATTGAAACAGGCATGTAAAATTTCAACCAAATTAAATAAAAATAAAATAGAAGCAAAAGGATTTGTGTAGCGTTATGTAGTGATGGAGTGACATCAAGATTAACTTTTTTCTCAATATTCAATACACTATTTATTGTAAGACACTCGCTCACTTCAATGATAAAAAAAAAAAAAAAAAAAAAAATGCTTTTCTTTTAATTTTGGCTTAAATCAGTAGAGCCTTGATAAGAAGTGTCTCAAGGGGATTAGGGAAACAGTTTTGTTTTTAAGATTATTTTGGCTATCAGTCATGTTATCAAGGTTAATATGCAGAGTTTTCAAGTCGACTTGTTCAAGGTCGACCCATTCCTGTATAGAGTCAGAGTCGTGTTATAGAGGTTGACTTCTCAAAATGACTTGTTGCAGAGGATCTAAGTTATGTTGTGAATTGATAAAAAAAATCGTGTTACTGAGGTTCTTTGGATGATAATAGTCATGTTATAGAGGTTAATTTAACATTATGTGTTATGGCAATCTCAAGGAGATTCACCTGATCAATTATCTTTTATATAATCGAGTAGTGTCCCAACAACGACGACAACTCACCTCTAAATGATTTATAACGTTAAAAATGATGTGCCATAAGCTGGGATCGAACCCAGGGCTACTGGATGTAAGCCAGATACTAAACCATTTGCGCCATACCTATGTAACAAATATCGGAGCACAAAACTTCCTATTTAAATGTTTTAATTTTAATTACCTATAACTGCATAAAACTTACTATTTAAACAGTAAATATCTCTTTAAATATATATTTCAATTATAACTAATTATCTCTCAGCTCTTTTTCTAAACCATATTTATTATTCTGCCCGTTACCGCGGGCCTAACGGCTAGTTTTTAATAAAGAGCGTAAGGAACTTAGTTCCTGCCGGGTGTCCCACGACTACACATGCATTTTTTTTATTTTTAAATAGTATAATTCAGAATAAAGGGTTGGACCATGGATTCATTTCAAATACCCAATTAATCAAGAAGTTATACTACAAGGAACAATCTACTAATTTATCAAATAGTTTAATGACAATTAAATTAGTCAACTTATTTTATTCTTCAACCAGAATCGATAATAATAATAATAGATTAGAAGAAAAATTATGCAAAAGCAATCAAATTTAGATTGTCCTCTCTAGTGCGCATCAGTTAAAGATATGTCTTAACTCAACTCAAACGTGATATTAAAAAAACAAACTCAAATAACTATAACAAACTATCTACAAACCTGTGTCATAACCTTCTCTTGGAGAACCCCCCAGGTAAGGTAGGATCCCTGCAGTCCGGTGAAGCAAAGCAGAAGCTGCAGTGTTTCCTTACGCATGGATCGCTGACTATGTGCTCCACCGCTGGCTGCACCGGTGAGTGGCAGCTCTCCATCGGACTGCAATCCATCTGGAGTTCCGTAGAGCAACCTCAGCACTCTAGACAACCATCCTCCTCCTGCAACCCCAACAATTAATATAAATTATACTCGTTCCAACTCAAACATCTTGTTGCCTCTATGTAAAGGAATAATTCAATTTTTAATTTTTTTGTAGTATTCATACTACAAAAACGTTTAAATTTTAATTTAAATCAAATTATAATTACTATTTACAACGGGAGACAGACAGAGAAAAATAGACTCCAGCACCGGGACTCAAACCACGGACCTCCCCATATTTCTAGTGCGGGTACTCTAGCCAATTAAGCTACACTGAAGAATAATTTCCTATGTCGATAACGATACCTAGTCCATTGAACAAACCCAGGTTAGGATCCTAACTTCTTCACATTTGAGTGAAGAGTCTGGACCATGACTCTCTTTCGATGTGACTCGAATGAGAGTGTATTTCATTGTTTCCAGGAAACCTGGTGGCGCCACTCTTACGAGCAGCTACCCATTTATTAAAACAATTCTGGGTGAAGATTGAGCGGAGGGCCTGGTCTGGGAATTGAACCCAGAGCTCAAGGTCAAGACCCCCGTCCTATTGACCACACTTGATGCTGCTTTACTTGCCTGATTGAAAGGCAAGCGCTCCCTACTCCGGCTATCTAATTTGGTGTTCTGGGGCTACGACTTATTTCACCAAAATCTTAATAACTCCCGTATTTTTCTTTTGGTATCACCACCATATTGGTATCAAATTAAAGCTAAATGTTAACTCTTTAAGACTATTTATTTCATTATTAGCAGGAGGCCTAGGTGATCTGGCATGGAATGACCCAATAAGCATAGCAAAATCAACAATAATAAGAAAATGGAAGTCTTTGATATGAATCCACATGTAAGAAAATCATATGAGAATAAGTTCCAGGTAAAATTTACAATATAATAAAATGACACGTGAAATTTGATTTGTAATATAAATATTTCTTCACAAAACTTATTGATGTTTTATTATTTCTTTTTCTTTTCTTTTTAACTTCTGTAATTAACATAAAGTACTTACTATAATTATTTTAAGACATAAAAGAATTAGTAATGGAAAATAAAAAAAGATAAAGTAATTAAATTAAATATTCATGACAATATAATGAAATAAGCTAAGGTTGCGTAAGTTAAGTTAAAAATACTTTACAATTATTATATCTGTTACTGTTTTATAGTTTATTCATATTGAGTGTCCGTGACCAAGTAGTGCAACACCCTCGTAAAACAATATTAGTCGAGGAGAGAGCGTGCAAAAAAGAGTCTGGCTAACATCAAGCTAGAATCTTGTGTATAAGTAAATGTTTTGGTGCCTTTTAAGAATTTGACGTCGGGTATGTTTGTCTGCGGGGCATAGCTTGGTAAAAGACATGATTTGCCTGATCCTCAGAACAGAAATTCTAAAAATAAGGTTGATTTTAGTTTTTCACTTGACAGGTTAGTTGAATAAATACTACTCCAAATCAAAGTGGTCACCTATCAAGTGACAACTATCATCAACTGTAATCATTCTCCACCGGTTTTTTTTTTATTTTTTATACGCTTTTAATTAACTTGACTTGTATGTCCGCGGCGAATCTTGTAATGTTAATTTGACGGACTTCCCGACTACCTAGAAAGCTGAAACTTACACAGATTATGTATTTCCAATGACAATACAATAATCAGTAATTAGTTTTACTAAATTATTAGTATTAGTCGATAAATCCCCAGATTTCTGAGAAATGTTGGCGGTCAAATTCAAAATCAATTGTAAACAAACACGACCAGTGACAGCTAAGGGAGGTTTTATTTGAATAAAATATTTAATGTTTATACTTACAAAAACCATAATTATAACCTATGCAGCTGAAACCTTCCATTACATAATAATAATAAATCATGGCAAACAGCTCGTGGAGTGTTTAGGCCTGCCAATTGGCTTACACAAATTATGAATACGTGTATACTTTATTAAATTAAAAATGTTGATTGATTTAATTGAGTTATCTTAATTTCAACTAAGTAAGGTTAAATCTGATAACAAAGACGAAGACTAAAAAGTATAAAATAATATTATATTTTAGAAAAAATAAAAACACGCTTTTATAAAGAATGTACTAAAAATAAGAAAATAATTACTTTTAAACAGCCACAGTACTACGAGCGATCCCACTATATGGGTATGTCACTAAAAATAAAAGCGTGGGGCG
>KZ651516.1:248439-267590 GCA_001010745.2 Gerris buenoi
AAGATTCGTTTCGCGTGGAACGAAAACGAGTTGCAAAACTAGTTCCAGTTCCACCAAGCTGGAACGAAAAAGTAAAGATGTTATGGTTGCGCACGTCTTATAGGAGTGGGGATGATAGCTTGAGTCTCGGAATCACTCCAGTAAGCGATGCTTTCTCTTTCTCTTTCACACTTCTTAGAGGGGGCGTGAAAGAGACAGATTCCTCTTTGCCCTTTTTACTTTCTCGGGTTCGATTCCCCGCCCGGGAGAAGTTATTTTTATGATAATTTTGATGAAATTTCTAATAGTAATTAAATGTACATAATATATGAGAAAGTTCGTTTAAGTTGTCCCGGACCGATTTTTTTCTTTCAGTTCCCTAGTCAACTTCAACTTGTCGCCTTCGCCCTTCGCCACTCGTTTCGTAAATAAAAATATCTTAATGTTATTATTATTATGAATGTTTGTATTTTATTTCTACTTTTCATCTTCAGTGAAGAGTCGAACTATATAATAAAGAAATTGGTCTTTTGTGGAACGAACCTGCACTAGACTTTGAAACACGTGAAGTATAAGAGAAACTGTTTCTTTCGAACGACAACTGAAACGTTCCAAAAATAACTAGTTCCTGGAACTAGTTACAGTTTTGGAACGAAACGACGTAACTCGTTCCACTCATGGAACGGTTTTTCCCATCCCTAGTGTGTAGAGAAGTTATAATTCTCAATTGTTACGAAGCCTTGTTATACGGCTATCCAGAGAGCCTCTCTCCTCCACTAGAGACATTTATCTTTGCCTAGTTGGCCTCACCTTTTGTCCAGGAAATTCTCAAGCTCTCATTGGCTCCCCACCCCATATGCTAGTTTTTCCAGCCCTGTCAACGCACTAATTCTAGTTGTGTGAAGACTGTAGTTATGGAATTTATATGTAAATTATTATTTCATAAATAGAGACGGGAAAATTAAAAATTAGTCTACAACAAGGATGAAATTATCACCTAATAAAGCAAAAATGTATTAGCTATTTTAATATCAACCCTTGAAGACACAAAGAAAAAAGAAATAGTTATGTTGTATATTTCTTCTTGATTTTTCATTTTTTTTTTTTTTAATTATTTTTATCAATCACCATTCATATATAAAAAAAAATCCAAATATATAAAAATAATTAGTATTTGGCACTATATAAAAAAGAAATGATTAAATAGAAGGATTAAAGTTGTTAGAGTTTTTAAATTGGAATCACAGTGGAACCGAAGGTAATCTGACACCCAGAACAAGATAATGGATAATTGGGTGTAAATGTTTGACAAGGCATTGAAACCCACTCTCACTAACAAAGTCATCCTAATTGATTGATTACTCCTCACCAGATAAAACATAATCAGTACAATGTAACACGTGCACTTAAAAGAAACATATTTTACAAAACATTTGCTTTTCGTCAGTTTATATTTAATGTTATTCATACTATTAAATGCAAATAACATTAAGAGCCCGCGGGAGTGAGTTGTGTTGACACCTTCTCTCAAGAGATAGCGCTGCTTTTCACAAGTTTTTTTCAACCCCTTGTTTATTTTGGGAGGAGAAGGAAACGCCCACATTACCCCTCTCTTTATTTTGACATAACGTCGGCCATTGCATTATTCTAAAAATAAATAAAAAAAACAAAAACAGAAATGTATAAATATTAATTTCTTTAATTTATGTCACTTTACAGAAATATTAGAAAATTGAGATTTTAATTGATAAAATATTTTTATAAATAAGAATTTGAATGAATATATTTAAATTTAATAATATGGATAACACTGTTCTGAAAAAAGCTTCAGAATGAAAATGTCCTATTCTGAAGTATTTTTGTGTCCTGAATCCAAATCTGAAGTCAAAATTTCTCCTATACTAACAGTTTTCCCAGGATTTGCACCTGAAGTTCGAAAAAAAAGTTTTGTGACTTTTTTCTGACTTCATTCCAGAGAAGTACAATTTAAGCGGCTGATGGGGGGGGGGTTAGCTATCAATTATTGTAATTTAAGGATATAATTGAAAAAAAAATAAAACATTTAAAAGTTGCGGTTTTGCCCACATGTTTATTATCCCCTCCTCCATGTTTTTTTGTACCTTCTCCCTCCTATGTGCTTGTTGAAATACACATATTGTAATTCTCTCGAATAAAGTCAGAAAACAGTAACAAAACAATAAAAATGTATAGAACTACAATGACTCATTATAGGGAAAATCGATTTTTGGTTTCTTATTTTTCACTTTTCTTAAAAATGTAAGGTCAACAGATTTTTTTTACTTTAGATTCGTGCACTTCAGGGTTTGAATATTATTAAATTAAATACCCAATTTTTACGAAATGTTTTTGGGCGAAAAATTGGATTGAAAACCACCAAAACACAATTTTCGTTAACTTTCGCTGAACAGTTTAATTTGTGCTGCAATAACTAGTAAGTCCAGGAGATAGCGAGCAAAAAAGTGCCTGACTAACATCAAGCTTGAATTTTGTATACAAGTCAATTTTTTAGCGCCAGAATATGTGTCGGCTAAGCTCGTTTGTGGGGCAGTAGGCATTTGAAAAAAACAAACCTTCGGAGAGCGGCCATGTCTCACCAATTATGGTGGACAATGTGATTTTTATGATGATGAGTACAGAATTTGTTAGTAGACCGAAAATTCAGATGATATTAGTCTGTCCTTTGTTAGGGGTTTACGTTTTTTTTTTAGTAATATTTGAATAACTAATCTATCAAGTGTGAATATAACATTCCTTTGATTTTCGGTCAACTAAACAATTCTGTACTCAGGATCATGAAAATCACATTGTCCACCATAATTGTTGCCATTTAGGTTGTGGTAGTTTTCTTACTTTCTTTGGCCAACACGATGCTCACCGACAGTGTAGGACTCCCACCCTACGGTGCATTAATTAGTAACCCCCCCCCTTTCTTAGATGACATAACGATGTGAGTTAGATTTGATACATACATATTAATTCAGCTACATATAATATAGCTACATAAGTCCAAGCTTCACCAACGGAGTAGGTTATTTTATTAGGAATATTATTTAATTTTTTCATTATCTGTTTCTATTGCATTGAAAAATTACATTTGCTTTACCTAATTCATTTAAACATACTTAACTTTGTAATTAACTTTGTATTGATGATTATTTTTTCAATTTGTCCAAACTGGTTCAGACGTACGTAATCTAATAGTAGCTCAGTCAATAAAGGATTTTATTCACAACAAATTAGGAGAAAGCTGGATTTTTTCCTGATGATAGACCATGATAAGAGGTACATTTTCTCAAAAGTCCCCACTTCTCCCCCTTGTGCTTCCCCCCTAGCCCCGCTTAAAGTTCGAAATTTACTTATTTTTCACTTTTTACGCAAAACAGTTTATTTTTTTAAGATAAGTGTTATTAACTTTCTAAAAGATATGTCATTAATTTTCTAAATTGATACATTAATTCTTAATAGACAGACAACAAATTGATCAACAGACAGAAAGAAGGGCAACCAATTTAGGGTATGTAAATTGCAGACGGTTAAAATTAAGTATGGGCCATACATTTCAACAAACCATCCAAATTTCATATTAATCAGATAAGTACTTTTGAAGATATAGGCCTAAATAAATGTATGTTTGTGCGCATGTGCAAGATAAAATAATGGGCGCAGAAGGTTGAAATTTATATTGAATCAAAAATTGGCTAAGTATGACCTACCATCCAAATTTCATTAAAATCAGAACTGTTATTTTTAACATATCTAGGTTCGAAGAAATGAAAATTTAGATTTTTTATCAACAATATCTCAAAAACAGTATGTCTCACTTCAAACATGCATAGGAACTTTTTTGTGCAGAATCATATGAGAAATATTTTTGTTAATAACACTTCTCTTCAAAAAATAAACAGTTTTGCGTAAAAAGTGAAAAATAAGTAAATTTCGAACTTTAAGAAGGACTAGGGAGGGTAGGATAAAGGGGAGAAGTGGGGACTTTTAAGGAAATGTACCTCTTATCATGGTCTATCATCAGGAAAAAATCCAGCTATCTCCTAATTAGTTGCAGAAACAGCCTGTTTTTTGCCTTTATTGACTGGGCTATAGGATATTGTCTTGACCATTAAGGTAGGTGATACATGAATGTATCTCTACCTGTCCTGATAAAATCACGATTTTACCAGTAAATACCTTTAGAGTTATCAATAAAAAATATTAGAACCTTTTATTGTTGACAATTATATTGGTATGTGCTTTTTATTTGATATAAAATAACTTGTTTGGTAAACTTAATTATTTTAAAACAGATGAAGGGTACAGGGAAAGAACCATCAGAGTCCACTAAAACCCTTTTTGAGAAAAACTAATTTTAAGATTTCAAGTCTCCTAGAATCCAAGATATCTCTTCAAATAATACTTTCAACACAAATTAGTTTGTAAATAAGACCTTTTAAGTAATAAATATCATATAAAACAATGTAGGGACAAATTAAGAGGGTGTGGCACTCGAAATATTGGAAGGGGATGTGATTGGGGAGGTAATTTTTGTGAAGATATCCTTAAAGAAAACGAAAAACGCAATTTTTGATGGTAATTAAACTTATGATTTAATTACTGAAATAATAATATCAATAACTGAATAATAAAATGAATAAAAACTAAATAAAATTATGATAAGAAACTTGAGTAGTGGGGGTTGGCTTCCTACCCTTCTCCATGGACTCTGATTGTACTTCCCCACAACCGCTGAGACTATGATGGTTCTTCCCCTGTATAGTGTATCTTCTACCTTCATTTTAAGCTGGACTCTGATTGTTTATCCATATAACTATTAATGCTTTAAAAAATACTTTAAAAACGCCACCAGATGGCACCTCTATCTCAAATTCACAATAAAATGGACTGATGGCTTTCCGATCTGTTGAACTTTTTTCTTTCTCATATAAAGAGAAAGTATTGTGATGGCGTGAAAATTCGATTTTGATGGATTTACACGTTTTGAGGTCCCCTGAGTCAAAATAAGTGGTTTTAAAAAAATGTCTGTGTTTCGTCTGTCTGTCGTCTGTGCAGAGGCCTGGAGCCTTAACTACTGGGCCAATTTTGACGAAATTTGGCATACATGTTCAGAAAAATCATACCCTGAGGCAAAATCGAGAAATGTTTTAGCTCTAAATTTAGGGGCGCCACCTCCCCCCCCCCAAAACTATGAAAAAACGCAAAAAAAAATCATTTCTCGAAAACGGTTCCGATGATTTTGATTAAAAAATTCTAAAATATAGCCCATTTAAATACGATTCTAATGATATAAGCCATTTTCCAGGGAAAACGCGGACGGAGAGAGCCCGGGTTCGATTCCTTGCCCGGGAGAAGTTTTTTTTATGGTATATTTTGATGAAATGCTCAGTAATTATTAAATCTACATACAAAAACTAATAAATGGTAAACTCTGGGTAAGGAATTATTAACTCGTATATGAGAAAGTTTGTCTGAGTTGTCTTGGACCGATTTTTATTTATAAGCATCAATAAACAAATATGCCAAAAATAAAATCTTTCCGATTTAGTTCCCCAATTTTTTTCAGTATGCTAGATCATAGGTTAAAATAGCCTGCCAATTAGTGTGGCACATAGCATACTCACGTACTATATTGGATGAATGGTTACCTAGTATAAAATAATGGATTCCCATTAGGAATTAAAATTTGGTTTTCTTGGACCGTTATCGAGTCCCAATAGGTTCCTGTTATATTTATATTAAAATTTCAATATTGAATGTGTGCAGATGGTTAACTTAATACGAAATCATCAGTGGGTTGCATTGGTTTTTACGGATATGATCATTCGAACGAAAATCTGCGATATAAAACAATGTTCAGTGTTGTCTGAAACGGATTTCTGTTTAGGAATTTTTTAATTCCGACATACAAATACAAAATTCGTTCTTCAAAATGATGATAATGCTTTCGTTTCGTTACTTTCCTTAAACTCGGAAGCAAACATAATGAGATTATAAATATAACTTATCAAATTATCATTTCAAGTTTTAGTTTTCAATTCTTGTGTAGTGAGATCTAAAAGGATTTAATCGCCCAACTATCGCGACATTCCTTTCCTTGGATCATTTTCAAGCTGCGTATGTGGAAAAAGGGTGGCCGCTGACCAAAAATTAACCCACAGAAGTTAACATTTTCTTCTTAAACTTTTTTTATTAACTAGCATTCAATCTTTCCGCTCATCTTGTATTTTTTTTTTTTTTTTTAATTTTTTTTCAAGATTATATTTAAATAACATTTTTTTATTTATTTATTTTTAAATTGTTTTCATTTTAATAAGAATATTTTAAATTGTTTTTATTTCATTTGTCAAAATAAAAGGGTGAAAAATATCGGTGGGTGTGGCTTAAATTGGAAAATCAACAAATCAGAATTTAATAAATTATATTTTTTAAAAAATCCGCTAGGGTCAGCACTTTCCAGATAATAAATATAAAAAAAGTTCCCATAAAATTACGCCTCACCAGCTTAATATTTTTTGACCAAAATTCACACAATTACTCTTTGTAAAAATATAAATTTCCGCCTGTTTTTAAAATTTTAATTTTTTTTTCTCTCACATTTTATTTTTTATCAAAAAAACTAAAGGCGATAAGAAAAAATCGAAAACTAACAACCCTCTGGCTTTTCCTAAACTATACGCATACAAATTTTTAAGTCTCTAGGTTTAATATTAGAGGCGTGATTTTATGGCGCGTGTGTCGACCCCCGTTCCCGTGCAGCCTTAAAGACAAATAATTATAACAGATAAAGACAAGCATAAAAATAAATAAGAAATAGTCTGCACCTAAGTGTGGCAAATAGCTTCCTTTCATCCTAAACTATCTTATATATGATAGGCTCTTACAACCCAATAGTGTCAATTTATTCAATTTATTTCCTCCTTAATTCGACAATTTATTAACATGAATAAAAGTATCAATTCAGCAAAATTTAATGTACACAGACAGTTGAAATTAATCTGGGGGCTATTTCTATGCAAATAGCCTTATCAGATGAGTAATTTTGAAGATATAGGTTGTAAATAAATGTATTTTTGAGCGCATGTGCAAGAGAAACAAATGAGGGCTCAAGATTGAAACTTACACGGGACCAACAATGGACTAATTATGACCTACCATACATATTTCATTACAATTGGAAGAGTAGTTGTTGAGATATTAAAAATTTAGGGTCTGACAGACACAGGAACAAAAAAGTTCCCTGACCTGAAAAGGATTTATTCTTTGAATTTCTGAATTAAAATTTAAAAAAAAAAAAAAAAAAAAAAATTGGTCCGAGACAACTTTGAAACATAAGTGTCATTATTAATTAGCCCAGTGTTTTCCATTTATTAATTTTCATGTTTTCGTAGGTACGTTGTGTTGTTATTGAACATTTTTTTTTTTTAAATTTATCATAAAAATAACTTCCCTCGCGTCGCCCGCATTTTATTTAGAGCTGAAGTTAATTTCTCAATTTCACCTAGAGGTATGATTTTTCTGAACATGTATGTTAAATTTTGTCAAAATCGGCCAAGTACCTAGTTTAGGCTCCAGGCGTTTGCACAGACTTTAGGAAGACATTTTTTAAAAACCACATTTTTGGACTCATGGGACCTCAAAACGACATTTACAGCTGAACAACTGTAAATGTAAAATATAATTTCCTCCACTTTAAACTTACTTATAATTGCAAAAGTGTTTATTTATTTTTTTTAATCTTTTATCGTGTAGTAGTGCAAAGAGAACAAGGGACTCCTCAAAAGTTAACGCACATTTGATAGATGCAGATTCGGGCCAGGTTTAAAATTGGCAGCAATAGTAATATTGAATAATATACATGAGAGCTGGCAATTAATAAAAAAATAAAACCCTAGTAGAGTATTTTGCTAACTCTAAGCTATTTACAAATTGGTTCATTTCAATAAACACTAAGCTCACCTTGTAAGTAAAACAAATACTGTAAATAGTATTTTTCTTAATCATTTATTCAATTTTCTAACTATGTAAAAGAAGACAATCCAAATTTACCATATTGCAGCCTTTGATGATGGTAAATATTAATTTATTTATGTTCTACTGAATTTAATATAAAACAAATTAATAAAATTAGTGTAGACATCATTTAGTTCTTAGACTGATATTTTATCAAATATAATTTTATTTCAAGATACCATTTTCTAAAGACTAAGAGGAAGCAAATATTTTGTTGTTGGTTATACAGATTTAATATGAGCAATATTACAAACAAAATTGGGTTTTTTTGTGTTTTATTATGTCAACACTATTTATAGTGGGTAAAGTCAAAGAGGAGCTGATTTTCGAATTAGACTATCTGATAAAAGTGGGTAGTCTTAACAACATATTCCAAGGACTATCATAATATCCTGGGTTTAATGACGATTCATTATCAGGAACTGAGATAAGCAGATAGTAAACAGTTATTATACAGTACGCATGGGATTTCTTGACCAACTCCATCTGTTTGAATCGTCAACAATAAATAAGTAAAACAAATCTTCTTGTTATAATATACATACTAAACCGACTATCATTGTTCATATAAGAGAAACAATACGAAGAAATCCGTCGAATATATAAATAGTCCGTGGGATACTCACAAAATAACGACAAATGGACCATTGCCAGCCATTTCAAATTGGATCACATCATCGGCACATCGGTTCTGACCAAGTAACTGATAAACAAGCCGGGGTTATCTAGACACATCTAGGCCGAGACTTGTCAACAGAATATCGCCTATCAAATTATGCGCGAAGGCCACTAAAACCTCGGAATAAATTAGAACAATTAAACAGTAACGACACGACTGGTAACAAGACAAGGAGCCCGCGAGCCAAACAAAGACAAACAAAACACATAGGCGACAGTTCTACGAAGGTAACTTATCTAGTAATGGTTATCTTGTCAAAACAAACTTCTACCAACTTAACGCTAAAATAATTACCTGATAATATGATTAATTTCACTTAATAATCAAAATAATGAGATAAAAGTGTTTCAATTGTTTCTTAAATTATTATTTAGAATCAAAAAAATATATTGATATATTTTAAATTTAGTTTTAACATATTAATTTATTATTTAAAAATTTATATTTTAATGGTTTAGAACCTTTTCAAAATAATCTTTGAGACAAAACTGGTTAACTGTCAAAATTGGAAAAAATCTGAGCTCTTGAAATAATTTGTAATTTGTTTTGTAGTAAGATTATTGTTGGAGTTTGAACAGTTTACAAATATATATTTTTAAGTTGTTTTACAGTCAATTTGGTTTAGTATAAAGGTTTAATTAAGATGAGGCGTGGTGTTTTGGATCGTATTCACAGAGCAGTGGTAGCTGGGTGTTTCGTTACGACCGTGCTCGGTACAGGTTTCCTCGTTTACAATGCCGGTTATTTCGTCGCCTACGTGTTGCCTGAACGTCGGGCGGCGCAGGAACGTCAGGCCAAAGATCTGCTCCAGGAAGGACTTCGCAATCCACCCTCGCCAGACAATCTTCCTGACATAGCTCCTACACTACGTGTATAGATACAGATTAACTACACGCACTATTTCATTCTATCTGAGACCAAGTAATGGAATGGTATCTGTGAGCTATAGATCGAATTGAGAACTAGATATAGTAGAACTTCACGTCTTCAACATCACTTGTATAAAGTGGTTGTAAATGGTGTAATAAGAACATTGTTTCATCATCCGAACCTGCATATATTCAAGTGCGAATGATTGCAAAAAGGACTGTGCTGTTTATGTCTGAAGTCCAATATTAATTTTGATCGAATTGAGGTTTTTATTGTGTTGTTATAAAAGGAATGTTACTCTATAATTTGTATTATGTTATAAAAGCTTTTGGTGGATTTTCATCCCTAGCATAAGTAATTAATTATTCGTCAACAGAGCTCTTATTTATATTAGGTTTGTTCCAACAACACTTCAAACTGCGACGACGCATGCTCATTAGCGAAAAACGATCAATTGTGGCCCGTTGCGCATGCGTCGGTCAGTTCCAAACCAGTTTGAAGTGTGGTTGGAACAAACCTATTGTAACTTAAGCAATGTTTAACAACCTTTTCAAAATGTATTTTACAAAAAAATCACAGTTATCCAAGATAAAGTTATGAAGAAGCAAGGTTTTTTGTACGGGTAAAATAGGGGATTGAAAAAACAAAATCTTAATTCGCCCGCTCATAAAAACTTTGTTTAAGATTGTCTAAGCAGAAGTGAATATTTAAAGTCCTCTAACTTTTAGGGGACTCTGTGTTTTTTGGGGGTGTAGAGCAGATGTATTTAATAAAACCTAAAATTAAATTAGCTAATAGAGGTGTCTTTTTATACATATTTTAGTGAGATAAATCAAATGAGAACTCTCAGGTCCATTGAATCGTTCCTTGTTGGGATACGACTAAAAAACCCCTTACATTCTATTAAAGGCTTCTATCAATTCGGATTGTACGTGCCATTGAAATTTCTTTGAGTTGGACCTCTACCTGGTTTATATTCAGGAGAGTTGTTTTTCTTCAGGAAATGAGCGGAGCACGACTATTGAAAATTCAAGGGGACACAGAATTAAGGTTTTTAATTTAATATGCGGGATTTTATCACCTAACCTCAAAGTGGTGGCACGTACAATCCGAATTTACCCTATTAAAACCTAACATCCTCCCCTATTAATGTGTTACCCCCTAAAATTTTGGGGACTTAAGATGTTCTATTGCGCTGTCACAACAAGGTCATAAACTGAGTTTGATGAATGGAAAAATGTTTTCTTTTTCAGACTCTGCTACTTCACTGGAGGCACTGGCCATGTTAAGAATTTTATTTAACGCATTTAATTTTTCCCTTTAATTAATAGAAATAGATTTGGAAAAAAGCTCTGAATAATAATGATACTAAACAACTTAGAATAAAATTGAAACGGAAAGATTTGTCACTAAATGTTGTATAACTTTCATATTACCTGTTTACAATCAAGGTTGTAAAATATGTTTATTTTTTTGAAAAATAAATAAATATAAAATAAATGTTTATTGGTTTCAGATAGCTATGAAATATTAGTTAATTTTATTACTGTGTATATTATTATTTTGTAAATAAACTCATTTGTTATTGTTGTAATTTGTACAGTTTTACTGCTAATTTGCTAATAAAGTTTTACTGCTAATTTATACTGTTTTATGAACATTACATTTTACAAGATAAGTATGAAAGTAGTGAAACCACTGTCTATTATTTACTTTTTTCTTGTTTGGGGATCATTCTTGTGGCTGGGGGTGGATAATGTACTCGTACAATATCTCTTAAAACCAAGATTATTATCTATATACATGCGGTGATGGTTAGAATCCCAGGGAGGTAAGACGTATTTCACGGATGTGTAAAATGGCCGATACCTTCCGTGTTTGCTCAATAGACCCACCTGTGTGGTTCATATCTTCTATTTTAAGCCTTAACGCTCAATTTGGGTTCAATCCCAGGTTAAAAAACTTTTTTTTTATTGTCAGTCAGGGTGTATTAGTAAGTAGAGAGAAAAAAATAAAAAATAATAAGGTACAAATATACAGTGTGTCCCCAAAGTAGCTTGCCAATATGTGTAACTAGCCTTCAACCCGCGCTATCATGCTAGGTATTTGTGGGTACACTTCCTAGTGTTTATATACTTAATTATCTACTTAGTCAAGCTATTAAATTAGTTTTGATAACAGATCTATCAGTTTTAACCAGACAACAGAAGGCGATGTGATTCATGCAACGGTTGCAGTTGCAAATTGCAAAGCTAATAATGAGGTGATATTGAAGAGCTAGACCTAGAGTCTTAGTGGGAGAAGATAGAAAAGTGGGAGGAGGTGGGGATTGCAGGGGGTTGGGCTACCTGACAGTTCTCTAGTCTAGTTAAGGCTGATAAGGCATCGAACAAACATTAACCTTGATGCGTGAATGTAATTTGCTCTATCAAATACGGCTTCTGGACCAGTAAATATTTAATAACTTTGGTTCTACTCAATATTTTTCGATGAAACCAAGCCTACAAATTGCACAACATGTTTGCGCTCACCTCTGAAAAAAAATTAATCGATTACATTTAGCCAGTTTTGCGCCTACAAAGTCTGACTGAGGCGACAGACACACATACATACACGAAAAAAGTTAAGGCCGGATTCGGTTTTCAGGATGTATTAAAACGAAAAAGTATCCAAAAAATTTTCAATTCTGACCAATGAACAGACAAAACTTTAATTTTATATATATAGATGACAAAAAAACAATTATTCAAAGAAAAGTCACTCTTCATAAAATCTCCATGTCTGTAACTCATAAGTAAATTATTTTTTTGTTAAAATACTCAATTAATAGCCAAAGAGAATATATTAAAACGCATGGAATTAACTATCACTTACATCTGAGGTTCAAAGTACACAGAATTAAAAACAAAATGTTTAAAATAATTTTTTAAGAAGGAAGATCATTAAATACATTTATTTTTATTTACTATCTTGTTTACAAATATACATATAATATACAATTAACACAGTCGTAAAACTATTATACATAATAAATTAAGTAATTTACAAAAGGAATAATAAAAAAGTCCAGTCATGCACCATGACTTAATGAGGGAATTTTCAAAGAAATTTGCTTATTATTGGCGTATGATAATATAGGAATATTTCAGTTTAGAATTTGGATGGGTAATAATAATAATAATAATAATAAAAAAAAAAAAAAATTGGTACAAATGGGTACAGGGTGCAATATTCATAATAGTATTTACCCTTCAAGATAGAGAGGTAGCGTAACCGTGTGGGTTATACCACGTCTGCTCGGCCATCACTGAATCATGAGTGGAACGAGATGGGGTTCGATTCCTCGGCGTGACACTCTGATTTATATGGCTCACTATTGATCACATCATACTCGCTTCGGCGGTACAATGTACACAGGTATGATGTGTGAAGTAGCTGGAACTCTCCACCACGGGGCGTAAAAAGAGCCTAAGTAACGGCCTAATAGCAAGGTTCCAACAAGTGGTTCGTCCTACCCGTTCTAGTAGGAAGGGAGTACCCTTCAAGATGCACATCGTTGGAAAGCTCTTAAAGAGTACAGTAAGGGTGCGTTCGGAAACACTAACCAGGTCGACCGAGAAGTAACCGGTGTGTCCAGAAACACCAACCTAAACAACCGACCGCGTTCGTAAAGCTCCGGTCGTTTTAGCGGTCGACCGCTTCGGTCGCGACCGCTTCGACCGAACTCGAAATACGGTTAGTTCGGTTAGTAGTTGGTTAGTAACCATAATGTTACCTTCTTATGCGAAATGTCACTGTAAAAAATAAACAAAAATTAATAGTTTAAATGTGTTTTCTCTTTTTGCGTCTTTTTATTTTTGCTAATCTTTAAAATTCTTTTTATTATTTAGTTTTTGTGAAACATAGACCTTTATCGGCACTCTTTTACTTTGTTATTCACCTTTTTTATTTTAAAAATGAAATGAATTTGGTGGGTAATTTTGTGACTAATAATAGCAATAAATATATCAAAACTGAAAGATGAAAAGTTAGATTTCCTTTGTACAACAGTTCATAATTAAAAATATACCACCCTTTGTCCTATTTGCCATCGTTATTTTATTTACTTTGTTGTGAATCCTACTTTTCAACAATTTATGGATACGACGTAGTTGTTATTTTTGGCTGGATTGCAGGAGACGATACGGTAGGGAATCGCTTGGCGGCACAACTTTGCTTAATTTATACACTTGAGAGATAATATTCCTCTGTAATAGTACATTTGTATGATATAAACATTTGAGAAATTATAATGAATATAGTGTGTGATTTGTTCATAGGAGAGTTGATATCCCTTTGTCAAAAGAATACGTTGGAGTAAGGCCCCACTATCTTTTCTATAGACCGTAGTATATTCTTCAGTTTTACCGTTATTTTACGTTATTTGGGGGTCGATTGAGTGTTGTTATTTTAGACAATCTAAAATAGAACCCCTGGCTGAATTGAGAAGGAGATTGTGCGTCAAGGATCGCTTGGTGGCATAACTTTACTTGATTTTTACATTAGAGATTATATGCATTTGTTAAACTGTTTATTAGCATATTTTGTACATAAAGGTATCATTTTTACACAGAAGAGTTGATATTATCGATGTAAACAGTGCAGTGCAAGGATTTGTTGTCCTTCAGTTCTTTAAACACGTTTCTCTGATACAACATTTTGTTCGCTCTAGAGTAACAAATCTTCGGTGTACCTACTACTTTGGATTACTTCAAACCATCTAACGTTCCCACTATAGAAATACACTAAGAATGATTAGATTCCTGAGAGCTCGGTGAATTTTCCTCGTGAAAACGAGGAAGATGCTGCTGAACGTCGTATAGTTTTTAGTTAAAGGAAAAAGGAAGAAAGGGATGACAGATATATTATAGAGATAACCTAAGGATTAACCTAAAGGGGTGCCGCTGCTAGAGTTTATTCCCTTGACAAATCGTCACAAAGTCACAACTTCACTTCTATCTCACACAACAAGGATCTTATAAAATATTAATTTTATAAGATCCTTGATCTCACACCATACAAAAACGAATTTATATTTGTAACCTCTCTATGTTTATAACCTTTTCGGTCGACCGCAGACTTGAACCGGAGCCGTTCGGAAACATCACACTAACCACGCCGCCATGACACTTACCACAACAAACCGCCGGTCGACCGAGAGAATGACCGGTTTGTGTTTCCGAACGCACCCTAATTGTTGTTATGTACACTTTTATCATATTTATTTATATTTTATTAGTACTTTTACATTCATATAAAAGGAGGGTAAAATGGAAAAAACATGTTTTTATGCTATTTTTGACCCTAACTTGTCAAAATTTGACCCCTAAATGAACTCCATATACATACATCCAATCCATATACTCCATATACATACATCCAAAAAAGTGTTAAAATTTAAGAATCAATTCAGAATGTTCTAAAATGGATTTCCATGGAAAAAAGTTTCAAAAATTCGCATTTCAAAAATTTTGAAGCCATTGCAATTGCTTAATTTTCTTTGAAAATTCGCTAACAGAAAAATATTCAGTCGGTGTGTAATTTATGGGGATCAGTGAAGGAGGCGGTGGCTATGTAGAAGACAGCTGGGAGCGGCACGAGAGCGAGGAGCGCAGGGTTACTGAATCCAGATAGAGATATGATGCCATAGCCGTGAGCGACCCAGTGACCCAGAACAATCAATACGTTACGCACGTCTGTCACCGTGTTTAGCACCAGGAAACCCACACTCTGCAAGAAATACAAAAAAATTGACTTCAGACTCGACAGAAAATATACAAGAAATAGCTACAGTAGTCGAACAACTAGACTTAGAGCGTTGACAGCACGGGAAAAAATAGCAAATGGGGGGACGAGCCAATGAGAGCTTGAGATTTTCCTGGACAAAAGGTCGGGCCAACTAGGCAAAGATAAATGTTTCTAGTGGAGGGGAGAGGTCATCTGGATAAACGCTGCCCCACCCCTATCCACAGACCTAGTGCCTTTATTTTTTCCCCCAGAGAGGTTGGCCAATCTGTGTGTCACTCATTTTCCCACGCTGTCAACGCACTAAGTCTAGTTGTTCGACTACTGTAATGTGAAAATGTTATAAAAAGAAGCACAGAGTCCAGTAGAAAATAATTCTCATGTAAATTAAGACATAATAATCTACGTCTGAGGTACAGAATTTAACAGGTTAAAATGAACATCTTATCTTTTTCTTTCTTTTCTTTTTTTTAACTGGGGGGAAATTATTCCCAGAGACATAGACCCTTAAGTGGGTCCTTTGAACAAACCCGGGTTGCAGAAGGTGCTCCCTCTATTAATCTGTACACCCTCTACTCCTTCAACAGTCTGATGCCTTGACAGAATGTTAACACCTTGTTGATGATCTTTAAGCTTCCGTATCGGAATGGTTGCCTCCCCGAAGGTAAGCCATCTATGATTTAGCAGCCCGGGGCAGCGGCTAATTAGATGTAAGGGAGTTTCTTCGTCCTCCCCGCACAGCCTACAGATTGATTCATAACATCTTATCTTTAATAATAATAGTCCAGGAGATAGCGAGCAAAAAAGTGTCTGACTAACATCAAGCTAGAATTTTGTGTTAAGTAAATGTTTTGGTGCCTTTTAAGAATATTTTATGGTGTTGAGCCAAAAAGGCCAATCTGCAATTCTAAAACTTGAACAGCTATAAAGACAAATTAATATTTTACTGCCTTATTTATATTTTTATTCATTTAAAATATATATTGGCTTACCTAATTAATAAGCCAAAATAACCAAATTCATTTGTTAGTTAATTATGTAGATCCTTTAAGGGTAAGAGAAGAAGAAGAAAGAAAGACTAATTCATTATTTCTGTAGGCGACGTTTCGGCTTACCCAGCCATTTTCAAGCCTAAAAAACAATAATTTATTGTAAGCATGACAATTTGTAACAAATGGCTCATTTCAGAATTTAAAGTGCGAACTACGTATTATTTAAAACATTACCTCTAAAAAACATCTAAAGAGCCCTCAAGCTATAGCGTTACATCAAGTTTTGAATTAAGTTATTCTCAGGGAACTTTTTGTTCACCACGTCATTTCCTAAAATCGTAACATACACTAATTAGCACTAATATCAAATCTAAATAAATTTCCTTTAAACCAAGGTAGACGGTTGATTCTTAACAAAGAGTAAAAGGCTTAAGAATAACAATAATAAGTAAATTTACCATAAAATAACTGAAAAACATTGCCACTTAAAGGCAATAAGTAGCGCATAACCATATCACAGACAACAAAACGGAAAATAACTAATTTAAATCTAAACAACTAATAACAAAACATTAACTATAACAATTATCACAGAAGAATTGACTAATGAAATATAAATAAGGATAAAATATTACTATAAAACAGACTGATCAATGAGACTCACTCGATTGTTCAGTCTGTTGTTATAGTAATATTTTATCCTTATTTATATTTCATTAGTCAATTCTTCTGTGATAATTGTTATAGTTAATGTTTTGTTATTAGTTGTTTAGATTTAAATTAGTTATTTTCCGTTTTGTTGTCTGTGATATGGTTATGCGCTACTTATTGCCTTTAAGTGGCAATGTTTTTCAGTTATTTTATGGTAAATTTACTTATTATTGTTATTCTTAAGCCTTTTACTCTTTGTTAAGAATCAACCGTCTACCTTGGTTTAAAGGAAATTTATTTAGATTTGATATTAGTGCTAATTAGTGTATGTTACGATTTTAGGAAATGACGTGGTGAACATAAAGTTCCCTGAGAATAACTTAATTCAAAACTTGATGTAACGCTATAGCTTGAGGGCTCTTTAGATGTTTTTTAGAGGTAATGTTTTAAATAATACGTAGTTCGCACTTTAAATTCTGAAATGAGCCATTTGTTACAAATTGTCATGCTTACAATAAATTATTGTTTTTTAGGCTTGAAAATGGCTGGGTAAGCCGAAACGTCGCCTACAGAAATAATGAATTAGTCTTTCTTTCTTCTTCTTCTCTTACCCTTAAAGGATCTACATAATTAACTAAGAATTACTTCAGGGTACACTCTTCTCTACAATCACAAATTCATTTGATTAATTATAAATAAAAAACAAAAACAAATGTGGTATTAGGTGTAGATTGGTCCTTTTGGCGCAACACCATCGATTATGGTTGGCTAAATTCGTCTGCAGGACATAGCTTGGCAATTGGCATTTGAAAAAAATAAACCGGTGGAGAGCTGCCTAGTTTCTTCCTTTTTGGTGGACAAGGCAATTTTCATGATCCTCTATACGAACTTAGTTAGTAGACCAATAATCAAGTTGATGGTAGTTTGCCACTTAATAGGTTAGTTAGTCAAATATTACTCGAAATAAAAGTGCTCCCCTGTTAACGGACAAACTACCATCAACTTGATAATTGGTCTACTGACTAAGTTCGTATTCAGGATCATGAAAATCACATTGTCCACCAAAAAAAGCGGGACATGGCCGCTCTCCACTGGTTTGTTTTTTTCAAATGCTTATTGCCAAGCTATGTCCCACAGATGAACTTAGCCGACCATATATTCTTAAAAGGCACCAAAACATTTACTTATACACAAAATTCTAGCTTTATGTTAGTCAGATACTTTTTTTACAAGCTTGGACTATAAAGTATATAACAATCAATAACATAAATACCTGATCCATTTTGAAAGCAAAGTGAGCTGCGTTTGAGATGACAGAGAGAACTATAATGATGTATGGAAACGTGTAATCTGAAACAAATATAACAGGCAATTAAATTTACAGTAGTCGTGTGCAGTAATGCCAACTGATCTAGGTCAGGACCAAGCCCAGGGTTTATGACATTTTCATATCTTGCATATGGAATAAATTCGAAAAGCGTTACTAAAAATCAACACCAAAAAGCGTTAAACGTGTAACAGGGAGTTAGGAGGATATAGGAGGTATGCAATCAAGTCTCTCGGTATAGGGTCTCCCCCTACCATGCTCTGTAGGGCCTACCCATCCCTCCCCTCCCTATTACCTACCTGCCCCACATCTCTCTTCGCTTCTCACTACCGCTTCAGCAGTCGCTTGCCCCCCCTCCCTTAACTACAACTTCTGTTCCAGACAAATTCAACAACCCTTAGAATGTTATTCCTAATAAACATACATACATAATATTTATTTTTTACTTTATTATTTTGTAATTTTTGTTATACTATCATACTGCCCAAAATAATGGGCTAAGAAGCTAAAAGATTACTTCTTAATAAACTGGAAAAGAATAAAAAATACTTTTTCCGTGGTAGGCTGTGAAATAGTAACTTTAGAGCCTAGAAAACAAAGCTAAAATCAATTTTTTCGTTACGTGGACTTAAAAAATCTTTTCTTTACTCCTGGGAGTAAAGAAAAATTTTTTATGTCCTAGGACGCAAAAAATGTTTATTGTACTGCAAGAACTTATCAAAACTTTCGTAGGAGCGCTGATTTCTTACTAATGTGGCTCTTAGTACGATTGAATTCCGCTAGATGTCAATGCGTTTTATTTATCTTTTCTTATAGTGTAACCTCTTTT
>KZ651516.1:277275-292688 GCA_001010745.2 Gerris buenoi
TATCGATATTGTCAGGTGAAAGAATTCTTCTGTGTAGCTTAACTGGTTAGAGCACCCGCACACTGGAAATGAGGGGGAGGTCCGTGGTTCGAATCCCGGCGCAGAGGTCTATTTTTCTCTGACTGTCTCCCTTTGTAAATAGTAATTATAATTTGATTTAAATTGTTTTTTTGTGAATATCTCATTAAAGGTCACATTTACAGAAAAATCATACGATATCAAATTTGTAGCGACATTTGTGCATAGGGGGCAGACTTTGCAGACCGCGGCTTTTAGAAGTGAAGAGAAGCTATCGAACATGATTGACTGAGAAGTCTTCTGCGTCTTTGTAGTAGTAGTAGTAGTAGTCTAGTACTTCCTACTAGAACGGGTAGGACGAACCACTTGTCCGAACCTTGCAATTAGGCCTTCACTCGGGCCCTTTTTACACCCCGTGGTGGAGAGTTGCAGCCACTTCACACATCATACCTCTGTACATTGTACCGCCGAAGGGAGTATGATGTGATCAATAGTGAGCCATATAAATCAGAGTGTCACGCCGAGGAATCGAACCCCATCTCGTTCCACTCATGATTCAGGGATAGCCGAGCAGAGGTGGTTTTACCACCACGGCTACGCTACCTCCCACCTCTGCGTCTTTGTAGTGAAGCAAAAAATTTGAAAAGTCTCCTCAGAAATAGACTGTTGAGGTAGAGAGATAGCTTAGAAGGCTTCGGAAAATGGCTTTCACACTTTCCAGGCAGTCTGCTTCCCTTTCATTGCAAATGATGATGTCACATCTGACCCAGTGAATGCATGGAATCCTCTCATCAGTGCAACAGCCTTATGCTCACCTATACTTATTAAACCTTCCTTAGCATTAATGTTCATGGATCTCTATCCCTTCCCAGCAACTAAGAGAATCCACAACTCCTGAAGTCCCGCAGTTTTCAGAATTTGAAAGAAAGAGTTTGTCAAAACAACTACATCCGTATCTTGATGCAAATAATAATTGTTTTTCTCCTTGCTCAACACTGTCTTTAGCTTGCAGAAAAATGCTGCCTGCTGTCTGCTTCTTCCTGTTGCCTACAGTGTACTCCGTCAATTAAAGTTTCATCCCGCAGAGATGAACGAATGATGTCATCCATCTCAGTACATATGTCGTGCACCCAACCCAACTCCAAAAACGCATGTCCTCCAAGTAACTTAAAGAATTCTGTCTTATTCTGATCACAGCAGAGGAAGTCATTCCAATTTTTTGGTAGCACATTTCCTTGTGCTATTTGGCGACGAAGACCAACACCTCTTTTTATCTCTCCCACTTTTCTTCAGACACTTTTTTTTTAATAAGTATCCCAAGACATTGTGTATTCTGTTTCTGTTTGCATGAAACCTCTCAGGATCATTCAAAAGTCAGTTTTTGAATTAACTATACAGTATTCTCTTAACGTTCGTGATGTTTTGGATGGAAGAGCTGCACCACTATCCACAAGAGCTACACACTATGCTAGTGCTACACCATCGTAAATGATTGTATCACAGAATTCTTCGAATTGTGGTGGAACAACGGCTTCTTCTAGGATTTCAAGAAGCTGAGATTTTTGACATGATCGAAGAACACCATTGCAAAGGAGGTGCCCTGGCATTTTCGCATTTAAAAACTGTTTTGACTTGCAATGAAAGCCCTAGAGAAAAGCTCAACATCATTTCCTAAGTCAGAAATTGTTGGGGAGAAAACCTTTTTCGAGAAAAGCAAAACAACTTAATCCGATTCTGTATTATATTATTAAGGTGTAGAGATAAATTTATAAAGAAAATAGTTCATATTACAGGGAGTGGCTTGTACAGGGTGTGGCTCAAGGGTTGGCTTAAATAGGGCAACGGCAAATTATCTCCGTCAATATTTGAGGTATCAAACTGTGGTTTGTTGCAATCTTCATCATACATAAAAAAACTATTTTTTTTTTTGGGTAGTATTTTCCCGCCATTTTGGATTAAACTATAAAATTTCAAATTGTAACCCCTATACTGTGATACATATTTGGAAAGGCCTTAAAAAATGAAAACATTTGTCGCAAACCAGATCTATTTATCTTTTGCCGTTTCAACATGGCGGCCAGTTAAAATAACAAAATTGAAATTTTCAATTCTTGATTGCTGCTAAAATAAGGCTTGTATATAAAAAAAATTAAGAGTAAAATTCTCCTATTTAAACTCTTAAATTCAAAGTTAGTTTCAAAAATATTTTTAATGGACCAATTCCCATGTGACGTCACTAAACTGTCATTTTAGCGCTCCTTGTGGCAAGAACCACAACTAAAATGTCAAACTTTTCTCATTTTATAAGGTTTTTTCCCAGGCACCACTTGTTTTTCCCCTTTTTTCACCTTTTATTGTAATTTTATTTACATTTATTGTTTTTGTTAATTAGTCTGTAATTGTTAAATTGTGTTAGTTTAGTTTTTAGTTAGTTTTTTTCGTGTATTGTGTTAATTTAAGGACAATTTAAAACAGTGTGCTGGTTAGGTTAGAGTTAGCTTATTTTTTTTTAGCTTTTATTGCAATTTTATGTACTTTTATTGTTATTGTTATTTAGTTTATAATTGTTAAATAGTGTTAGTTTAATTTTAGTTAGTTTTTTCGTGTATTGTATTTATTTAAATGGACAATTTAAAGCCGTTTGTAGGGTAGGTTACGGTTAGATTTTTTTTTAGCTTTTATTGCAATTTTATTTACTTTTATTATTGTTTAGTTTATAATTGTTAAATAGTGTTAGTTTAGTTTTTTTCGCTTATAGTATTTATTTAAGAACAATTTGAAGCCGTGAGTTGGATACGATAGGGTTAGGTCATTGTTGTTTGTGAACTTTTTTTCTGTATCATTTTGTTTTTATAAACTTTTAATAATGTCTCTTTGTGAAGAGGATGTACCCGGTGCTAAATTTGTATTTGAAATTATTGAAGACTATTCGGTACAAAACAAGTTGTAAAAAGATGGTTATACTGTAGAGGTTTGAATCAGACTGGACGAAGGTTGAACTTGAGAGGCTTGAACTTAAAAAGGAATAAAATACACATTTTTCCTGTAGTCTTTATGGCTGTATTGCGAGTCACTATTAACTATTACAAACACCATAACAACACCTCGGCATCCTTTCAAAAAACTATAACTATCCACAGTAATTAGCTGATTTTGAAATACATAATTGTTAATTTATAAAACTTAATACTATTGAAACAAATTTATATATATTTCTAATAAATGGTTATTAATTTATTTATAACACTATAAATCACTTTGCAACACTTCTTATTTTAATTATAAATAAAAACGAGGCACATACTTAAAAAAAAATCGTTACACAACTCAATTTTTCTTAAACATATGATCTCGAACTTGCTATATATGTTACTAGATAGTATATATAAAAATAACTTAATCCTGCTAATAGCATTTAAATTTGTACCAATTAAGTTGTTAATTAATAATATTATAAGAAAAGATACTGACAATATCAATGTATATAAATAAAAGAAAGATTCTAAAATTTCTTCTATCTTTCCAATGAAGATTAAGGGTTTGTTTGACATTTTAGTTCTTGAAACTGTCCATTGACAGGTGAGTGCGCCACCATCGATTTACAATGGGAATTCGTCCATTACATTTTAGGTTGCGAAAGTAAAATTACTATGTGCGTTAGGAACCAAATAAAATTAAAAATTTGGAAAAAATAGCGTTGATATGTTATTTTTTACCCTAAAATAAGACAAACTTACTCTTGCATTTTTTCCCCTAAAACCTTTACATTGGCCATAATTAAACGTCAACAGTGTCAATTTTGTAACTTTAACTGGCCGCCATTTTGAAACGGCAAAAGATAAAAAGCTCTGGTTTGCGGCAAATGTTTTCTTTTTTCAAGGCCTTTTCAAATATGTATCACAGTATAGGGGTTCCAATTTGATATTTTAAAGTTAAATCCAATAATATGGCGGCAACCAAAATGGCGGGAAAATGGTAACCCACAAAAAATAATAGTTTTTGATGCATGATGAAGATTAAAACAAACCGTTGTTTGATATCTTTAATATTAACGGAGATAATTAGACGTGGCCGAACTTTTACCACACCCTTTATACAGATATGTCAGGAGTGCATACTGTTCGTTAAACTCTTTGAATCGAGATATCTCTAAACTGGTTACTCCTATGAATAAAAGTGATAATATCTTTTTTGTAGGAAATTTCCGACGCTACAAATTTGATATCATATGATTTTTCTGTAAATGTGACCTTTAATGAGATATTCACAAAAAACCAATTTTGAACCTCCTAAAAATTTGAAAATATGTGATTATTTGAAAATTGTGCTGAACCTTTTAGGATTAGAGATAAATGTATAAGGACAATAAAGTTTCTTTTTTAAAAGAGCTTTAAAACAAAAAAAAAAAGAACAAGAAGAAAAAAAGGGTACAGGAACATTTAGTGTGTCATACGGCGGCTAATGACCGCCATCTTTAATGGCCGCCATTTTGGTGTTCTACACGGATTTTGAAGTGGCTCCCTATCTGAAAAGTTACTTCTGGGCATCAACTATGACCACAGAAAGTGGCATATTCCAATCAAAAAGTGCAGCTTTTTGGCTTATTTAGCCATGTACCCAACATACTAATAACTAAAAGAGCAACATAAGAATGTATATTGATTAATTAGTCCTCCCTTAATGCTTGATTTTATACCAGGAATTCAAAGAATCGAAGGATGCTCATGTTCCTTCAAAGGATTTTAATAAAGTTAATTTAAAAATGTTAACCAAGTAAATCTGTTAATGCTGATTACACAGATGAAAATAAAAAAAATTTAATTCTTTTGTTATTAATTTTGTTTGATGATTTGATGCAGATGTCTTTCCGAGATGCGGTTACGAGACGTTCCAACGAACTCATGCTGATAGGATCAGCGGTGCAGAACCCTGCAGCTGTCGAGCATATTAACACTCTGGAGCGATACTTCACCGAGGGCACGGTGAAACGCTTCAGCCTCGGTTTGCTGTCCATCATATGGAGAGAGGATTACAATGATAACCTGGCTCTGTACAAAGCTACCTGTGACTACCTCAGACCCAGGTATCACAAGGCTTAGTGCATTTATATCTTTTAATAGGGATGCTTGTTATAAATACTAGTTTAGTTAACTATGCTATCAGATGTAGTTAGCCTTGCTCCATTCAAATTTTGGAAAAGAATTTATCACATCTCATACTGGAGTAAAAATTTTTCAATAAGTATCTAATACAGCAGTGATAAAATAACTAGTTCCTTTGTAAGGACGGTTTCAATCATTCCAAGATTTCATGGAACTACGTTATTTTTGGAACAAATTTAAAGGTTTTATTTTATTGTTTATTTTTATTTATTTAATAACTTTTGCTTCCGAGCTTACCGAAGGTAACGGAAGCATTGTGTTCACTTTTGAGAACGAAAAAGTTTTCGATTTTAAAAATTCCAAGACAGAAATCCGTTTCAGACATCAGGGAACATTTTTGGTTCCGTGTCTGTCTATCCGTGTATCCACAAATCATGAAACGTGTGACGATAACTTGAGTAAATGTCAACCGATTTATATGAAATTTGGTGGACATGTTCATTTTACTAATGCCCAGGACGAGTTCGTTTTACTACTTTATCTGTTCAAGTGTTAACAGACAAAGCTCACGTAAACGTGAACTTCAAATTTAAAATTGGAATTTTAGGTTGGGGAAAAAAATCAAACTTCATCTACTTAATGAGACAAACATTTTTTTTTTCAAATAGTCTTTTTAGTAAAACCAACAGTGACGCCCCTATGATGTGTTAAAGATCGCTAAAAACTGATATTTTTTTAAACAATAAGCAATATAACATTAATTTTAATATAACAATATAGTTAATGATATGTGCTATATATGCAAGGAAGCTATGTGCCACACTAATTGGCAGTCTATTTTGGTTTAAATTTGATACAAATTTGTTACACCATTTTTAAAAAAAGTCTCATTAAATAGATAAAGTTAGATTTTTTTCCCAACCCAACATTTCAATTTGAAGTTCTGTTTACGCTTGGACGGATTATATTGTCCTACGAACTCATCCTGGGCATTAGTAAAATGAACATGCTACCAAATTTCATCAAATCAACATTTGCTCAAGTTATCGTCTCACGTTTCAGAATCTGTGAACACACAGACCGACACAAGACCAAAAATGTTCTGATTTCTGTCTTGGAATTTTTAAAATCAGGGAGATAAAAAAACTTCCACTTTCAGGAACACTGATTCAATATATATATATTTTTTTTTTCTGGAACCATCAATTTTGTTGTAAGGACTGTATTTCCACTACCAGAATATCGGACACAATAAATTGACAATGCTCAAAAGTAATTATGTATATATGTTAACCCGATTTGTTGTATTTCAGGTATTTAACTATGTACGAGAGGATACTGGATGTAGGTTTTCTTGACAACTGGTGGATGTTGTCTAGAAGTATGATAGACTGTGACGTCAACCCACACGAGTGGACACCACAACAGAAATAACTAAATTCTAGTCCGGCGCTCGTTTAACAGGTTCTGCCAGAGCCCCTCGTTGATGCCTTTCTTCAGTTCTCTTAACAACCTTGTATTTAATACATAGAAGCTTATTTGATGACGTGTAACCTTATTTTTAACTTTGTCTCTACAAAGCTAAAATGAATTTTGTAATCATGTCATGTTTATTTATGCACATCAATATTTGTCTAGGTAGTGATGGTTGATTTTATTTTTAAAAAATTAATGTTGTGAAAGTCAGTTTGATGAGAGGTTTCCTTGCCTTGGACCCTTTAGCAAATTTGAATTAACCATTGAAACATTTGGACACTAATCATAATAGCTTGCAAAATATTGTGTATTACCACCTCTTCCAAGGGAACCTCCCTTAATGGATAAAATTTAAATAGTTCAAATTGATTTCTACATAAAAATTAAAATTTTTTGATACCAAGTTGTTACTATTATCACGTTCATGGCGGACCAATTGAATACGTCTCTTTGACACACAGCAGTATTCTAGGATTAAGAAAATAAATATTTACAGTCGGGCCTCCTAACAACGAACTTCTGCACAACGAAAATCTACAACATTTTTTTTTTTTTTTTTTTTTTATGTCAAGTGCTTCTATAGTAAAAGAAATGTGACGAAATGTATGTAACAAATTTAATTTACTGTAAATCTATGTAATGAAATTTCTGTACAATTTTTTTTTTTCTGGAACCATCAGTTTCGTTATATGGAGGTCCGACTTTAATTATTTGTTGAAGGAGAATTAACTTCTCTCTCTCTAGTGTCACATTTCATTGATTGTTTACTTCTGTCATGTTACCAAGGTTACTGTATTTAGTAAATTTAATGTCATTTAAGCCTCGATTACACGGGGCGAGTTTACTCGCTACTCGACGGCAAGTTTGCTCGCTGTGAATAAACACGCTCTGTCTAATTTACCTAGCTAGGCTACTCGCTCAACATGAGCGAGTAAAGTTGAACACTGGGCTACTTTACTCGCTACTCGCTGGCAAGTTTGCTCGCCGCGAGTAAACTTGCTCCATCTAATTATGTTAAGCTAGTAAACTCGCTCACTGACTTGACTACTGATGACAGAATGTCAACTGAACACTAGCGCCGTAACGGGGGAATATGGTGAATTTACTCGATACTCCCTTGCGATTTTACTCGCTGTGTGTAATTAACTGCTGCAGAGCAAGTAGCGAGTGGCCACTCGCTAGCAAACCTGCTACTCGCTCTCGTGTTATCGAGGCTTTAATACAACATAGTCTATGGCTTATACATGTTTAGAACTCACTCGAAGTCAAATCAATTAAATTGACCGACAAATAAAATTGTTAAGTATTCATGTGACTCCTGTAAGCCAAAAGACAAACTAAGTCAGGTCGTTAAAACAAATTGTGTGTTACGTCTCAGCATGCATTAACTGTCAAGAAGTCTACAAAGCGGGTGAGGTACTCTCTTTGTGAACCTCTGTCTTTTAATTATCCATAGAGAAAATATAAAATGTGTAATTTTGGTTTGAACCTGTTTGAAAATAATTGTTAGAGATAAATAGATTTTTTTTTTTTTAATCTTGTACATAATGTAAATATATTTGTTATTGTTTTCTTGAAAGTAAATATGTTTTATTTCGAAATTGTTAACATGAGTGTTTTTAATGTTTCCCTTAACCATAAGTTGTTTGCTGTTATGCTGTATATTTTGGACGTTAAGAAGAAATCAAGATTCCTGGAAATCTTAGGTCACTCCTCTACACTGTGGGCAACAAGATACTACGAGTAAGTCACTTAAAGGATAAGTAGTAGTAGTAGTAGTAGTAGTAAGGGCCTAATACTAGTACTAGACAGGACAGACGAACCACTTGTTGGAACCTTGCAATTAGGCCATTACTTAGGCCCTTTCTACTATACCCGTGGTAGAGAGTTGCAGCCACTTCACACATCATACCTCCGTACATTGTACTGCCGTAGTGAGTATGATGTGATCAATAGTGAGCCATATAAATCAGAGCATCACGTCGAGGAATCGAACCCCATCTCGTACTGTTCCTGATTCAGTGATGTCCAATTTGTATTCAAATATAACACGACGTATAGTCTCTTATCTGTTAACTGTTTAACATGAAAACGCTAACACAAAATAATACAAAGCAGCAGTCCTGAAAAAGTACTAGGTATTCTCATACATTTTTTTCTTTTAACATAAATAGATTTGCCTTGAAAATGATTTTTTTTTTTTTTTTTTTCTTTTACACCTATAGGCAACTTGAACTGAGGCCACACTTTATATACCTGCAAGTGTAAATTAATTGGGAGATTTTTTATATAGATTTTTTTTTTATTCATTGTTTAACCCATTCAGTGCGGATGAATCCACTGTGGATTCATGCCGGTCTAAGGCCGGTGACGGATGAATCCACTGTGGATTCATGCCGGTCTAAGGCCGGTGACGGATGAATCCACTGTGGATTCATGCCGGTCTAAGGCCGGTGACGGATGAATCCACTGTGGATTCATACCGGTCTAAGGCCGGTGACGGATGAATCCACAGTGGATTCATGCCGGTCTAAGGCCGGTGACGGATGAATCCACTGTGGATTCATACCGGTCTAAGGCCGGTGACGGATGAATCCACAGTGGATTCATGCCGGTCTAAGGCCGGTGACGGATGACTCCACAGTGGATCCAAGCCCCCTCCTTTTTTTTTTTAAATTAACTTTTAAAGATTCTATAGCGTCACTAAGGTAGGTTCATGAATTAGATTACGCAATCAATGGGTTAACACATTTTTTTAACACGATAAAAATATTTTGGACCCACCAGGTAACTCACTATTAAATGGTTTTCACTGAATTTGTATTGTTTGAGTGATTCCTAAAAATATGCAATAAATTACTTAAACAAGTCAACCGGAAATTTCTTTTTCAGGTTCTCGTTAAGAATTTGCCAACACAGGAAATCACAAAATTCCTAGAGAAAGAGTTAACAGGGATTATAATAATAAAAAAAAACAAGTTACAAATGAATAATGGTATAATTAAACAATAAAAATGAACAAATAATAAGTAAAAGTAATCAATAAGTGACAATAAATAGGGTTTATTCATACAAATAAAAAAGAGAAATATGATTGAGCTGTTTACAAAGTTTGAAAAATCATAAATAACATTAACATAGAGCCTTTTTTCTTTTGTTTTGTCTTATCCACATACATAGAAGGGAGTAACAATCTAAAGAAGGTGTATGGAATGTTCTTATTTAGACTGTTACTCCCCTTATTAAAGCAAAAGTGGGATATTCCTTTGTCCCAAAGTACATTGGACAAAACATCCTTTTTTTTAATAGTTATTTAGTCCAAGTTGTTTTTATTTTAAAACAACATAGGGGAGTAACAATCTAAAGAAGTAGCGAAACTATCAGTGTTAAATATTTTCATTAATATTTAATTTAATAAACAGATGTAGATTAGTAGTAAGTTTAAAAAGATCACTGTCTAAATAAACAAATTAGTTAAATTCAATAATAATAATAATCAGTGGTTAATAGCCTGTAGAGGGCTTACTCAAGTACACACATAGTAGATAACACGGGGGTTAGTTTCCAGGTAAATCAGCTGTATAAGCCTTATAATATACATAAGCAACCAGATAGATGTATTTCTCTTAAGTAGGTGCCCATTTAAATGGTACTCCCCCTGGCATGCCCGCAATACATAGTTACGCCACTGATTGAGCCCATAGTTACGCCACTGATTGTCCTGGAAAACAAATGAATTTTATAGATTTTTATATTATGTGATTTTATTATTTCTCTATTAACCTCATTAAAAATAGATTCTAAAATAAATAAATATAAAACATACACATTCTTCAGGACTACTCAAAATTATAAGTTAAAAGTACATGAAAATATAAATACATGGTTCTTGTAGTCGCTCCTACAAAATTCTATCATTTTACAAAATGATTATTATTTTTTCAATCATTTTAATATTATCTTTAAAAAAAATTTAAACCCCATAATACCTCTACTTTTTACCTCTAACCAAAAATAAAACACACTTTGTTTTTTTCAATAATTTGCAAAAAAAAAAAAAAAATAAGAAAAGGCTGATTTACGCTGCTACAAAATTGATTTATTTCATTACCACAATATTATTCTGATAAAAAAAGAAAATCAAAAGAAATTTTTTTTTTTACACTTAATACTGCTATCACAGGCTTCAACTGCGCAATCACATTAATAATCACACTTTTTTTATTTTTTAAAAAAAGAAGACGAAAGAAAAACATAGTAAGCTTAAAAAAAAAAAAAAATAAAAAAAAAGCTAGAAATAATAATTAGATCAATTCAGCCATAGAAAAATATAAAATAAAGATAGGCTTGCATCACAGGCGCGAGCATAAATCACATGTAAAACAATTATTTAAAGGAGACTACACATCTTCTGTTTATCTGCGCAGTTTATCTTAATTGACGTCATGCCTGAGCGGATAAACTGTGTAAACTGTGCAGTTTGGACTGATTTTTCATGCAGATAAAAAGTCTGCGAAATCGGACCCTCTTTTGCAACGATTTTGAAACATTTTTTAGAACACTCTTAAAAACAAACCTGTCGAAAATGAAGACAGAACTGAAGAAAAATCAGACAGTGTCCGTTATACCTTCATTTTAGATAAAAATTACGGATATCTACACAGTTATTTACGACAGATAATTGGGCAAATAAACGGAAAGTGTGCAGCCCTCTTTACAATAAATCACAATATTTTTCGCCTTTATAGTGTAGTAATTTATAATTTTATTATTTATTTATTATTATTATTTTTTTTTTTATTTATTTATTTATTTTTACAGAGAAAATAATTAGTTTTGTCTTTCGTGGATTTTATTATTACTAAATTGTAGATCTAATCATCTGACTTTGGAGATTTCGGGGATTCTAAAGTAGGAGAAAATACACTACATGGGATAACTGACAGTCTTTGCTTGAGTTTAATGTTTAATGCCTTAGCGAGTCGTTATAGTGGGAAGAAAGGACAAGTGGAAGGAGTCTTGGCGACCATTTTAAAAGCTTTTATTTAACTTGCAATGTATGTATGTATGTATGTCTGTATGTATGTATGTATGTATGTATGTTGGGGTCAAATCTTGCAACTGAATTTTAAAGCAGTTATCCTCAACCCATTAAATTGAAATCTTGCATACACGTTTAGTTTGGATGACAATGCATGGTTAGCTAAGTGACATCATTCTAAATCCAATATGAAGGGCAGCCCAAGATGGCGGATTAGTTATTTTTTAAGCACGTCCATGATATGGGTATCAAATGAAAGGGTTTGCTTAGAAGAATACAAATAAAAGCTTGTTTTTAAAAATATTTTTATATAATCAACTTTTGTTATTAGTGTTATACAAGACAAAAAAGAAAAAAATCTGTGTCAAGACAAATAGAGCTGTTTTAAAACATTTTTGTAAAAAGAAAACTGTCTGGAGTGGGAGAATGAAAATAAAACAAGGTTTCTTTAGTGTTTTTAAGGCTCTACCGCTCTTTGATTTTAGAAAAATCATTAAAATGAAAATTTTATTGGATCTAAGCAAGATATCAAAAATCTAAGTAGGCTTCATTTCTAATTTTAATTCTGCACAATTTGAGCCCTATTTCAACTCCCTACTACAATAAATACTACAACTATTTCAATACGAGTTTTATCGTTGTATTGAAATGGCGCCTGTACTATTTATCATAGCAAGTTGAAATAGGGCTCAAATTGTGCAGAATTAAAATTAGGAATGAAGCCTGTACTTAGATTTTTGATATCTTGCTTAGAACCAATAACATTTTAATTTGACTGTTTTTTCTAACCTCAAAGGTCGGTAGAGCCTTAAGAACTGAGTGGTTTAAGTTGGAAAATCTGTTTTATTCTCTGTGACAAACAGACTAAAATAGAAGGTCCTGGTAATTTTTTATTGTTCCTGCCAATCCAAAATAAAGACTTTGAAATCAGTACTTGAAATTTTGGTTAAATTGTAGAAGAAAGATCTTAATTCTCCATCTGACCCAATGTTATCAGAACTTCAATCAGCTGATAATTCTTCTGTATTGTATAATTAACTTTTCTCTTTATCCTGATATCTTGGATTATTTTCTTTTTTGGGTCTGATAAATTAAAAAAACAAAAAAAAAACAAGCTGAGCAATAAAAGGATGTGTTTTGAGAGACTGTCCGCCGTGGAAAGTGGAAATATAGAAAATAGGTCAAACTACAGCAACAAACTGTCTAATTTGTAGGAACACTGTTAAAAAACAAAAATAATTCTGTATTTTAAACTTGTCTGATTGGTAACACTATTTATTACATTAGTCGTAAGAAACTGTCTCACACTTGATTCATGTAAACAAGCTGACATTGTCTTATTTATTCATGTAAACAAGCTGACATTGTCTGATTTATTCATGTAAACAAGCCGACATTGTCTGATTATTTATTCAAGCTCTAACACCTGACTAGAGCCTAAAAATAACATGTACACATGTAAATAAACCTCATGCTTATACTGTTTCCACTTTACTGTCTTGCTTATATAAGTGGTACTTCTTTTACTGAAGCAACCCCCTATATCTGTTTGTATTAATAGTTATTTATTCTTATTTAATTTAATTTATTTATTTATTAATTTATAAAGAATACAACAAATTATGCTTATGGGTATAAAATTTAGACCCAGTATATAATAGAACTTTCAAAGACTAAAGCCGGGTTTAAACAGGTAGAGTAAACAGGAGAGTAGAGTAGAGTAGAGTGCACTCTACTTCCCACTCTACCAATTTTACTAGCTACTCTACTCGCCACTCTACTCTACTGAGCGTTTTTTCGGGTTTCTACAGGTAGAGTTACTCTACTCGCTACTCTACTCTCGTGTTTACTCTACCCGTGTAAACCCGGCCTTAAAACTAGTTTTGTTTCCTGGCTGCATAAGCCTAAACCTGAGTGTGGTTCCTTAAGAGAAAGGAACATATACAGAATAGTATATATTCTTTAATCTAAATTATTATTAAAACAAAGGGATATTTAGTCCAAAGTACTTTGGGACAAAGGAATATCACACTTGTGTATGAAATTGTGATAATATCAAAATTGTGATAAATCCCATAGTTTAATTAATTATTAAGATTATGGAATACGATAAGGAAACCATAGAATTAATTGTACAGTAGTTCTTATACAATTTTCTTTATAAGATTAAATCTTACACTTGATAAGACTCAATTTTAAAATAGCGTAATGAAACTTCTTCTCCAGGAGTCTCAATGTCTTGTTAAGACAAACACACAAACCTTTGAGACTTCTGTAGGGCAAACTATTGTTTAGAACCAAGGGGGGTGCTAAAGTAAATAAGTGCTACATAAGTAATGCTACAAGCCTGTTTCCCTGCTAGCAATACTGTCAGTTTGAAGTCTGTACCAAATGAGAGTTAGTGCGTTGACTGACTTAGTAAATGGGGTTGGGAGCCAATGAGAGCTCAAGATTTTCCCGGACAAAAGGTCGCCAACTAGGCAAAGATAAATGTCTCTAGTGGAGGGGAGAGGTTCTCTAACCACAGACCTAGTGGCTTTATTTATTCCCTGAGAGAGGTTGGCTAATCTGTGTGTCACTAGATTTCCCGCACTGTCAACACACTAACTCTCGTTCGGCACAGACTGTATGGACCACTATTATATCACCTACTCTCATATAAAATGCAGGAAGTATCCTACATTATTTTAATTTATTTTTACATTTACTACAATTATTTTCTAATATATAATTACTTGTTGTATAACTACATATTATGTGATACTATACATTACAAGAAAATTCAAACATAAAAAATTAAAACAATTACAGCTTCAGGCACTTGTTTTTGAAAAATAATATTTAAAAAAACATAATTCTTATAAGCTACATCGATTTAAAAAACTAAATTGTTTGGAAAAAAAGTTTGCACTTAGCTAACTTTAAAAAGACCAATAAGATCAAGAGTCGAATATCTGTCTATAATATATCTTTGTCATTCATTTATTTATTCAGTCATTCATTCTAGTTACATATAATGAATATTATAACGCAAATTTTCTTACAAACATCCTAATTGATCCTGTACACAATGACAACTTGGATCATGCACTGAAAAATTGAAATTTAAAAGATGTGGTATGTGGTCAGTATAGCTAACTTTTACAAACTGATAGGAAACATGTCATTCACATACATCTTGTAATTTAGTTTACCTACACATACTTTAATATGTAATAAGTGCTAAATGTGGGTTGTCCTATTGATAGTGGGAGCAAACATCAGAAAATACATTTTTCTAGAGACAATTTAATATTTTTATAAGGAGAAATCTAGATTTGGTTTTCTAAAGAAACAAAAGGCACACAAAACTAGGTATTTAGATTGAACCAAAAAATTTATAAAAAACTTTCTTTTTTTTTTGTCATTTAGTAACATTCGATAAGCAGAACGGTACATTGATTTGTTCCAAAATCCTAATAACACTAAAACCATTTGGACACCATGTGTTTAGTGTAAGTGTTAAGTAATTTATAAGCAAATTTTCACTAAACACATACACTCGCACTTGCACTAATCAAAGTGTAAATAGGACTTAACCCATATTAATTAATTTTTTGGAAATAATTAAAAAATTGTTTAAAAACCTCTCACTCTCTTATATGGAGACAGTATTTATAGATGCTTTTGACCTAAGTATGACTTATTAATTGAAAAAGTCATACTACAATTGGAAATAGTAAAGTTGAAACGTTTTGAATGAATTATTAATCTATATATATATATTTTTTATATAG
>KZ651516.1:301628-314255 GCA_001010745.2 Gerris buenoi
TGATAAGGGAGAGTCCTTTAATTAAAATAAAAACAAGAGATCTATCTATAGGTTTATCACATTTTTTTGACATTAAGCTCCTTCTTATAATTATAAATTATTTAATTAATTTTTAATTATCCAAACATTTTATGAATGAATAAGTGTACTGAATCCAAATTTTTAATTCACTAAATTTATCAATGACAAAACTAAACTATTCAAAAGTTATTATTATAAATGGTAACCCCCTGTTTGTTTTATTTAATTTATATTATTAATAAAAAACATTTAATATTGTCTAGAGATAACACTGTTGTCTTTCTGTGCAACAGCGATCATAGAATCCTTAAACGGAACGATTTCCAACTCCCCTCTTTATCTACCTGTGTTAGACTACTAGCGCTCCACGGGAATTTGGCGGTTCATATTGTAACTAAATCTTTTACACCATTCAAAAGATTTAAAGCTTATTAATTCAAACAAATAAATTAATTGTCAACTGGGAACCATTTTGAGCTATCGCGCATCTCATTCGACCACTGAGGCTGTTTTTTTTTTTGTATTGTTTATTTACAAAATAGTACAAATGTCAAAAGATCATAAGTAGTTTACAATTTTAACCACCATATTCCCGTGGAGCGCTAGTGCTCTTACACCTCTAGAATACTGGAGTTGGATACCCCTGTCTTAAGGTTATCCAGTGATATTTTTGTTTGCCCAGTTGGCACAAGCTTCAACCACCAAAATCTTGAGCTTTCATTGGTTCCCCTCCCGATTTTTTTTCAATTCTCCTGAGCTTTTAAAATAACAAAATATAATGGCATAAGTGTAGTGGTATAAACTTTAACTAAACTTTGACTACTAACATGAATAAACTATTCAATTTGATTTAAATTTGATCAATTTATTTATTTTTATTTGAGCTTTGTAAAAATAATAATCTTTTAATCTCATTAATTTCTCTAATATTCAATTTCTTGAGGTTTTACAATTTATAAAAACATACTATCAATATAAAAAACTAATTACTTCTTACCGTATGCATGTTACAAGTTGTGAGTTTTGACACTCAGATTGGCTAAATGAGGAAAAAAACAAAAACAAAAAAACACTAGGCCTATGGTGGATCTAGTGAAATTGCTGTTTGCCTAGTTGGTCGAACCTTCTAGAATTGAAAATCTTGACTTCTCATTGGCTCCCCACCCTAATTTTTCAAATAAACCATAATTCTGTCAAAAGTCAACTTATAACATGCAAACAGTAATTATTAATCTTTCATTCAGAGAAAAAAATCTAGTGATGTTTGGATTCAATACATTTTTATAATAGATCTTATGAGGAGCTAAAAAAATAAATAAATTATAATAAAACAAAAAAAAGACCAGTATCATTATATGTATAACAATAAAAATAATAATGAAACTCTATTAATAATAGTCAATTTAAAATATTGTAACTTATTGTTATAGTGATTTGGATTATTTTTATGTCCCAAATTTGATATACAGTCAAACCTCCATATAACGAACTTCTATACAACAAAAATCTCTATACAAGAAATTGTTTATATGTCCCACGATTTCTCTATGTGAAGTGTTTCTATAGTTAAAGAAATTCTATATAAAAAAAATTCTATACAACAATTTTTTTTTTTCTGGACCCATCAGTTTTGTTATATGAAGGTCCAAATGTATTTTTTAAATTTTTTTTTAAATAAAGTTAAATGAAAAGTTGTAATAATTTATATTATTAATAAAAAACATTTAATATTGTCTAGAGATAACACTGTTGTCTTTCTGTGCAACAGCGATCATAGAATCCTTAAACGGAACGATTTCCAACTCCCCTCTTTATCTACCTGTGTTAGACTACTAGCGCTCCACGGGAATTTGCGNCTATAACTAAAATCGAGTCTAGCACTATACCAATTGCGTACAAAAAATATTATCAAAATGTCTTCTTTTGTTGTATTGTTTACCTTGTCTTTCATTTCTTAGTAAATTAAATTTAGAATACTCGAATGTTTACACTAGTTGCATGTATGAGATAAACTAGTAAGTTTTTTTTAGTAAATTTTTTAGTATCAAACTTACTAGTTTAAAGTTAAAGAATAAAAAATCTATAAAAAAGTAATTAAGAATAATTTAAGTGAAGTGATGTGAGTGTGTCCCTGAGAAGAGCTGATAAGGAAGATACTGCTGATAAGAGACAGGCAAGGATGACAGACCACGTGAGGGAGACTAGTTTAGCTGATAAGGGAGAGTCCGGGGAACACGGACAAGCGTGTTTTAATTCTACACGTGTCTCGACTTTAGAAATAACCAAGCAACACGTATCGCTTGTAACTCGGTTATTAGGTTGAGAACACGTTTCGGAGGGTTGTGTACTGCCGTAATCTGTATGAGGAGCTGAGCCTCCGAGCAGTGGACACGTGGTTTGAACACGTGTTGGACACGTGTTTGTAGGACACGTGTAAACACGAGGCACGTCGCAGTCTGATCATCTAATTAGTTTTTCCCTTTCTCCCACTTCTTCTGTTCTCTCCAATTCAAGAAATACCTAGAAACAATTCAAAACAAGCTTCAGATTTTAAGTACCAATAACAGTTTACAAATAGATTATAATTTGGTGTGAAGGCTTCCGCGTCATCATCATAAACATCTTGGGTTTTCCGGTGAAATGTGCGTCACGAAGGGGTTGAAATCTGACGTTTTGCTTCCACTACTGGAAGCATCTTCAGGAATGTGGTGCATCGTGGTGTTGACTCGAAGCAAACACAGGATGTACCCGGGAGGATATACCAGGGTATAATCTTGTTGCTTCGAGTCGACACCACGATGCAGCACACCCCTGAAGATGCTTCCAGTAGTGGAAGCAAAATGTCAGATTTCAACCCCTTTGTGACGCAGACTTCACCGGAAACCCAAGCTGTTCATGAAATATATATTATACACGGCAAACTTTGATTATCTAAACTAATAATTACAGTAAGCCATTTATTCTTTATAGAGGAATTATCTCCCTTTATTTTGTGAATAAATTCTAGTATTATTCTTTTGTTAAAGAATAAAATTAATAAATCTAGGAGATAGCATGCAAAAAAGTGTCTGACTAACATCAAGCTAGAATTTTGTATACAAGTCAATCTTTGCTGCCTTTTAAGAATATATGGTCGGCTAAGTTCGTCTGCGGGACACAGTTCGATAATAGACATTTGAAAAAAACAAACCGCTGGAGAGTGGTCATGTCCCGCCTTTTTAGTAGACAATGAGATTTTCATTATCCTGAGTAAAAAATTAGTTAGTAGAACAAAATTCAAGTTGCTGACTGTTTTTCTCTTGATAGGGGAACACTTTGATTTGGTAATATTTGTGTAATACTTGGTGTAATATTTGTATAACTAACCTATCAAGTGACAAACTAACATTAACTTGATCTTCCGTCTACTAATTTTCTACTCAGGATGATGAAAATCACATTGTCTACCAAAAAGGGCGGGTCATGGCCGCTCTCCACTGGTTTGCTCTTTTTAAATGCCTAATACCAGGCATACATATCCCGCAGACGAACTTAGCTGACCACATATTTTTAAAAGGCATGAAAAGATTAACTTGTACTCAAATTTATAGCTTGGTGTTAGTCAGACACTTTTTTGCACGTTATCTCCTCGACTATAATGACAATAAACAATTTAAGTTTAAAATAAAGAAGGTTTAAATTACTGAGTTTGCATTGTATACTAGTATTACAATAAGTATTTACTCCGACAGGATGGGAAAATTGAAGGAGAACCAATGAGATCTCAAGATTTTGGCATATGACCTTAATAGATGTAAAAAACTTGAGCTCTCATTGGCTGTTCTCTGAGGTAAGTGAAGTTCGTAACTTAACTCTTCTTTCCCTTCATATCTTAACTACTTACCTTTGTAAAAAACAGCTTGCATTTCCATACTAAATTTCAAGGATATTTTGCATAAACTTGTTAGGTTCTTGGGAGCAAATCTTAGTATCTTCAAAGTCTTTTTTTCATCGTTCGGTGTTTTTCATTTGTTAGTTATTTAAAATTATCTCGATTAAAATTATTAATTAATTAATATTATATCATAATTTACAGCAAAAAAATAATTACTTCTTGTCTCAAACAGCAAGAAGAGACTAGCCAAAATATAACTACAGTCTGTGCTAAACTAGAGTTAGTGCATTGACAGCGCAGGAAATCGAGTGACACACAGATTGGCCAACCTCTGAGGGAAAAAATAAAGCCACTACATTTACCTTCTTATATGGTTATCCAGAGGGCAAATCTTGAGCTCTCATTGGCTCCCCACCCCATTCGCTAGTTTTTCCCCACACTCTCAACGCACTAATTCTCGTTTGGCACAGACTATAACTAAAATCGAGTCTAGCACTATACCAATAAGTAAATTTAATTAATGATAAACTAGCCTAATGAAATAAATCGACACATTATATCTTAATTTGGATGCAAGTAAGAAAAAATAAATCTTTTACAATAATTAAGATTAAAAATCACAAGTATTTTTTTAGGGTTTCGTAGATCTCCGCATTCAATATTTGCAATTTATAAAAAATTGAGAATTTCCCCCTCCCTTATTTTCATTGCCCCACATAATAATGTATTAGCATGAATGATTTAAACATTTTTAGAACAAGGTTAGGATTTTTGCTGGGTACATTTTAACTCATTATAAACCAATAAAGATGGCAAAATTTAAAAAATTATATACAGTAGAGCCTCTATAAGAAGTGTCTCAAGGGGATAAGGGAAACAGTCTTGTTATCAAGGTGCTCTTTTTGTTGAGGGTCGTGTTATCAAGGTTATTTTGGCTATCAGTCATGTTATCGAGGATGATGGGCGGGTTTTCAAGTCTAGACTTGTTCAAGGTTCCTCATTCCTGTATAGAGTTGTGTTATAGAGGTTGACTTCTCAAAACAACTTGTTATAGAGGTTCTGAGTTACGTTGTGAATTGGAAAAAAAATCCGTGTTATTGAGGTTGTTTGGGTAATACTAGTCGCTTTATAGAGGTTAATTTAACATTATGTGTAATGGCAATCTCAAGGGGATTTGAAAATTGCACTTTTAATTGAGGTGGTCGTGTAAGCGAGGTTCTACTGTATATATATTTGTAACCTATTCATTAGCAGCTTTCATTTGATATCCCACTCAAAAATTATAAATTTTTGAGTTTATCACATTTTTTTTTTTAATTGCCCATGTACAAATTAATGAATTCTTATCTTCTTCATATTTTTACTGCTTTAGGGTGTCAAAAATTTACGCCAGTATTTCAAATTTTAAACTGTTTTAGGATAAACCGTTTGGGAGATATGTACCAAAGAGCGACGGAAGGACAGACACATCACTCTCATTATAAGGTTTTCAAGAAGGAATCTAACAAAACCCTAAAAACAAATGTATACTTTTTAGCATAAACGGTTTGGGAGATATGAACCAAAGAGTGACGGACGGACACATAACTTTCATTATAAGGGTTTTGAGAGAGATCTACAAAACCCTAAAAAAAAACCAAAAAAAACAAAAACAAACATTAAACTAAATTAAGAATTAAATTTACAAATAAGAAATGACACATTAAATATGTTTTTAATATATTTTATTTTGTCTACAAGTGATGTAGGAATTTTAACGGTGCGTCTCTGTGCAGGTTCAGTTAGAAGCTGTAGGGTGGTCTCGGATGGGGGTTGATTCTGAAGAGCAAAACGAAGCCGGGCTAAAAGAAATTCAAATGTCTGAAACATCAGACGATAAGACACCATCTGTCAATAATATTAAACAAAAGTCTAACCGCTTGCCAGCTAAACAAATAATAACGACTTCAATTATCCCACTGTAATATTGTTTTAAATCAAATTATAATTACTATTTACAATTTGGGAGACAGAGAAAAATAGACTTCAGCACCGGGATTCGAACCAGGGACCTCCTTTATTTCCAGTAAAGAGCTCTTACCAACTAAGCTATACTGAAGAACAATTTCCTCTGTCAATAACTTCTAGACTTGTGGAAAAATTTGAAAGCTTAATTCGGGACTAGGTATCATTATCGACAGAGGAAATTATTCTTCAGTGTAGCTTAGTTATTAAGAGCGTCTTTACTGGAAATAAAGGAGGCCTGTGGTTCGAATCCTGGTGCTGGAGTCTATTTTTCTCTGTCTGTCTCCTGTTGTAAATAATAATTATAATTTAAATTAAAAATTTAACGTTCCGTAGTATAAATAGTATCAAAAAACTTAAAAATTGAATTAATATTGTCATTAAACAATATTAATAAGAAAAAAATCGATCTGACAATCCTTTCCCTGTTACACATGGTTTTAAAACTAATTAAGCTATTTAGTAGGTTCAGTAGGTTTGAGAAGGGCGATTCTGTAACTTAAGTGGATAGATATCAAGACTCTCAGAGTATAATAAGGTCTTGATAAATATGAATAAATTGTAGTGATTTTGTTTACTGATGCAAGCAACGTTTGTAGTCTAAATTAAAAAAAAGTCAAATAATTTGTTTTTACTGGTAAAATCGTTAGGTTGGTTAGTGCTATGGTGTCGTGTTGTTTTGGGTCATGTTTTAAGTGTTTTGGTCAGAGATCTCTCTCTTTCACGCAAATCGGGTTGGTTCATTGCATTTATTATTGTATGCAGTTATTATTATGGCTGTACGGTACCCTTGTAAACTTGATAGAGATCTGTGGATCCTTCAGGGTATTAAGAATAAAAACTAAAACAGTTTTTTTTTTTTTTGTTTTTTTTTTTAAATTGACAATGTTTCGGCCTAGTTGGCTATTCTCAAGCCTAAAAATCATAACATTTGATGTCAACTACAATAAAAACTAAAAATAAAAGAATAATGCAAAGCTAAGATAAATGATATATTTTGCATAATATCACTTGAGTAATTTAGCTCAGTAATATAAAATAACTGCATTGTTGTTTATAGTTTCCATTGTCTAAAAATACTTCAACCAGAATCTTCGTGTACGGAACAATACCAAAACCACACAAGTAGTAGTAAAAGTCAGTGCCACATTAAATGATTACCATTGAAAGAATATCACAATTATTTTTAACTCAGTGGCAGATTAAAGGGGGGGGCGGGGGGGCGACCCCCCCCCTTGATTATACTTTTTTGCCAACGACTACCAAATTTCATATCAAAAATGCATCAAAGTGCTGTTTTGAGAGGTAACATTTTCAAAATTTTCCGGGGGAGGACCCCCGGCCCCTCAATATACCCCCCAATAATTAACTTCTTACGACGCCTGGCGTCCTAGAGTTGTCCCGGTTTTGGACTTGTCTCCCGAAAACACTTTTCAGGACGCCAAAATGTCCTAGTTTTTAATAGAGTCGCCGATAATAGATTCGTTTAAGAAATCCACATATTCTGTTAATTATTTATTTTATAAAATAATTTATAGATGCGTAGTTTTAGCAAAATGTTTGTTATTGCCAATCTGAATCAACCGCATTTATTCCAATAAAAATAAGTATTTGCTTTGATTCGATGGTCTTCAAATAGATATAATAACTTATCTAAATTAATTGAACTATTTTTTTCTAAATATAAAATTAGGTTCGTTGTCATGAGCTTAACGGCTCGTAGATATATTAAATGAAAATATTAAAAATCCCCCTTTTGCTTCCGAGCTTACCGAAGGAAACAAACTGTGATAAATTTTCGTTCTCGAGAACGAATTTTTTTTAGGTATTTTAGGCAAAGGGAATGATTAGGTGCACAACTTTTATTGTGTTACCAATAACTATACTTTTAAGATTGTATTATTATTATTTTTATTATTTTTTTTTAAATGTACTTGTGTTCATGTTCATACTTTTTTGCCAACATACTACACCATATGATTGAGCCACAAATGACCCATTTGTGACTAAGAATTAAAATCAAATTTTACCTTAGAAATGCATTTAAGCGCTGTTTTGAGAGGTCATATTTTCAAATTATTCCGGGGGGGGGACCCCCGGACCCCTCGCTATATGCACCCTACAATAATTAACTGCTATAACGACAATTATGACTTACGGTTAAGATATTTTACTGCAGACGGGTGGGGGTGGGGGGGAATCCTGAGAACTCCCCCACCCCCCGTTTTGCCACCCCCTAGATGACACCCTTAATCCGCCACTGTTTTAACTCGAGCTAAACTTCCTCTTAGTGAAGGTAGATCAGTAAAGAAAATAAACACTTTTACTTGATCAACAACTTTGATATATTGTCAAACCATAAATACATATTAGCATACAGACCGGTTTCGACTTATTCAGTCATTGCCAGTGTAATGATAATTTTACAATGTTATAAATAGACAAGAAGGATAAAAAGAAGAAGGATGAAAAAGAGAGGTTTGGGGTACATGGTGTGGGAGGGGAGGTCGGTATAGTTGGGTATCGGCAAGAGAGGAATTATCTCCGCGTCTAGGATCAGAGGAGTTTGGGATTATTGCGGTGGAATTTCACCCTCATTTCACACCTCTATTTTTAACTTTGTAAAAATTATCATTACACTGATGATGACTGAATAAGTCAAAACCGGTCTGTATGTTAATATGTATTTATGGTTTGACAATATATCAAAGTTATAGACCAAGTAAAAGTGTTTATTTTCTTTACTTATCTACCTTCACTATGAGTAAATACCATAAAATCTCAATCAATACTACTAACTTCATTAAACTTCCTCTAATAAATACTTTTTTTTGATCTCGTAAAATATACCCCCCACAGAATATGATCTCCTGTAATAAAATTCCGACTAAAAAATAACAATATTATAGCTCTTAACAAAACTCCTAAGAATTACAATTTCAAAACATAAGTGTTTAAATAAATATGTATAAACATTATATTAAAGACCAGCCAAGGCATTAGTGGCTTTGTTTCCTAGTGCATATTATGTTGCAACATTATGAAATTGAAATAAACAAAAAAATGGATTTAGTTTAGCCAGTATTGTGCCCATAAGGTTACACCTTTGCAGGGGGACGCACAGACAGAAAGAAAAAAGTTGGTTTTGGTTTTTGTAATGAATAAGCATCCACATATTTTGTAACTCTGATCATTGTACAGACAAAACTTTAATTTTATATAAATACAGGGTGCTAGAAAAGTCTGAAAATGGTCATATGTCAAATTAAACAGAAAAAGCTCATGCACAACACACAGGGGTGAAAAGTCTGATAATACAATCTCCTGGGGGGTGGAGGTGAAGGTAGATGTGGTGGTTTTATAGGTGGTAAGGGTAGAGGTGGAGGGGTGATCTTACATGGCTGAGGGGGCGTGGCATAGGGGTCAGGAGTGGGGGGTAGGCCAAGATGCTCCATACCTACTCCCATACAAGGATAATACGAATGCTGGCAGTACTGTAAATTGTAAAGACTCATAACAGACAATTCTCAATGAAAATAGATCATTAAGTAGTGTTTTGGAAACGCCTAACTGTCATCTTTCATACTGTGTAATAAAAATAAAGAGTTGCTTCATTGAACTTGCAGGAATTGACCCCTCAAAGTCAAACCAATGCAATCATAAATAAATCATTTAAAACTACAACTTAGTATAAAACATTTAGTTTTCAAGATATTTGATCCCAGACTTTTCTAATACCCCTTAGATATAATACAACTCTGCATTAAACTTGAAACATAATAACTAAATTTATATAATAATTTAAATTACAGTAGAACCTCGATAAGAAGTGTCTCAAGGGGATTAGGGAAACAGTCTTGTTATCAAGGTGCTCTTTTTGTTGAGGGTCGTGTTGTCAAGGTTATTTTGGCTATAAGTCGTGTTAATGAGGTTAATGGGAGGGGTTTTCAAGTCTGGACTTGTTTAAGGTCGACCCATTCCTGTTTAGAGTCGCGTTATGAAGGCTGATTTCTCAAAACGACTTGTTATAGAGGTTCTGAGTTATGATGTAAATTGGAAAAAATCAAGTTATTGAGGTTGTTTAGATAATAACAGTAGCGTTATAGACGTTAATTTAACATTATGTGTTATAGCAATTTCAAGGGGATTTGAAAATTGTATAATTGAGGTTTTCGTGTTATTGAGGGTTGTGTAAGCGAGGTTCTACCGTAATTACAAACTACAGAAAAAAAAACAAAAAACAAAAAACCAATAGTGCCAGTCTATAATTTATTTGATGTAACAATATAACCTGACTAATATTTTATCAACAATACAATAGGTCTTGATGAGTAACAAGACCTATATAAACAACATTGTTACTTAAAAACTCTTGATAGTTACAAATGTGCATTCATATCTGCAGGGACGTCCCACCACTCTTGCTACCAAATAATTTGATAGGGAAGGTTTTAAAGTTACAGAATCGCTCTTCTGAAGAAGGGGTCAAGACGGGATATTTTATAGCATCAACAGTTTTGCTTATCAATCCCAAGCATTGTCAAAAGATAGTTTAATTCATTTACAAATAATTCCGCAGATAATTAAACACAGTACTGATACAAAAAGAACAAGTTTGATGGAAAAATTGGTGCTTATTTATTGAATAAAACTCTGACTATCGCTAACAATGATCATGTAAGAAAGGATCCATAAAGGATTCAGGATCCACAAATGAAAGCTTTAGTGTGAAAAAAGAAAAAAAAGATCTCTACAACTTGAATTTATGGTTCTAAAGTAACATCAAGAACAAAATCCTAGAAATATTATTTCTTCCATAATATAGAACAAAATCCATAATATAGAATTCCATAATATAGAACAAAATCCTAGAAATATTATTTCTTCCATAATATAGAACAAAATCCATAATATAGAATTCCATAATATAGAACAAAATCCTAGAAATATTATTTCTTCCATAATATAGAACAAAATCCATAATATAGAATTCCATAATATAGAACAAAATCCTAGAAATATTATTTCTTCTATAACTTAAGCCGGTCATACACGTTGCGGTACCTGACAGGTAAACCCTCCACAGGTAACCTGTGCAGGTAAACTGAAGCGTATGTGCTAAAAAGTTATGACATAACTGCACAGTTATATTAGCACAAATCTATAACGCTCCGGTTTACCTGCACAAGTTACCTGTGCAGGGTTTACCTGTCAGGTATACCACAACGTGTATGACTGGCTTTAAAGTGGCAATAGAGATTTTTTTTTTTTTTTTTTTTTTTTTTTTTTTTTTTTTTTTTTTGAATAGCGGGATAGCACTAGAGGTTTACATTATGCCCAATTTAACTTTAATTGGTAAATAGCCTAAAGGCTAAAACTTTATGGGCAATGTTGACAAACAACTACAGTACAATTCAGAAAAGAAGACGTGCGTTGACAGTGCAGGGAATCAGATGACACTCAGATTGGCCAACCTATGTGAGGGTAAAAATAAAGTCACTAGGTCTATTTTAAACGGTTATCCCGAGGGCCGCACCCCTCCACTAGAGATTTTTATTTTTGACCAGTTGGCTCAACCTATTGCCCACCGAAATCTCAAGCTCTCATTGGCTCTTCCCCCAATTTGTCAAACTTTACCACGCTGTCAACGCATATCTTCTTTCCTGATTTGTACTGTAAAAGTTTCGGTCAATTTAAAGAAGCCAAAGAAAAATAATACCCTTTTATCTTGAATGATGTTAAAAATGACATTAGGTGATAGTTAACAACTTATCGATTTTATTTTATCTTTAAAAAAGAACTTTTAAATCATGGTGTCTTGTACCTGTTAAAGCTTCTACCCCAAAATACGATGTTTTTTTCAAGATGCACCAGTTAGCTGGTGTCATTGTGAAGAGCCGTATTACAACGGTCACTAACCCAGCGGAAGACCGTGATAAAGACTAAAAAAGAATTTCCGTTCTTGCTCTCCGCCACCTGGAGGACATATTAGACTCTTCACCCCATTTTGTAGTCTTAACGTAGTGTTACGAGTCTTGACACTACGAGCGAGTCGGAGGAATATGTAAAGCGGACGATGAGATTACCTTGGGATGAGAGAACTTCATAAGAGAGAACTCCGAGTAGAAGGAGAGAATGAAAAAACAGAAACAGATTGCTACGACCCATTCCGAAGCGGTTGACACTACGTGAAGAATCCAGCCTCCGTCGTCCGGAAACCACTTCCTTGGGTTCTTACCTTCTCCAGAAACAAACAAACAAAAATATACTCAATGAATTCAAGCATTTCATTCAGGTCTGTCTAGTATTAGAATTTTACTACGTTTTTAGTAGCTTGCTTTCTTGTTTGTTTGTCCAGTACAAATCTTGGGTAGTTTTTATTACTTTAGAACCCCCCTATATCCCTTTGTGTTAATAATTATTTAGACAAAGGAACATATTCTGATTAGCATTCCTAAGTCTAAATTAGTATTAAGGCAAAGGGATATTTATTCTGATGTACCTTGGGACAAAGGAATATCACACACATATATCATGTGTATCTAATTGTGATCATATCCCATAGTCAAATCAACTATTAAGATAAAGAAATATTAATAATTCAAATTACAATTATCAATAACTACGGGAGACATACAGAGAAAAATAGACCCCCGCACCGGGACTCGAACCACGGGACCTCTGTTTACCGTACAGGTGCTCTTACCAACTGAGCTATACGGGAGATG
>KZ651516.1:324275-339694 GCA_001010745.2 Gerris buenoi
ACATTCGTTTCTTTCTTTCGTTATATATTTATTCATTTTGTCAGTTGCTTATGCTACCTGTCCTTATCCCATTTTTTTCTTCCATCACTGGGTACCATTTTTCACGGGGTTGACCTTTTGGCCATTCTTTTTTCCTTTTATGGTATCGGTTAGAAGTGGTTTCTTGGCTCAACGGTCTTTTTTGTCGTTTGCCCAACCCTTCCCCCAATGACGAGACAGATGAGGTGTCGCTATCTATTGCTAGGGACTTGCTGTCCTTATTTTCCTTCTTTTTGGGTGTCTTTAATGGCGATGTAGTGTTCTTACTATTACCCAGGACAGGAGTATCAACAGTCCTCTTATGAGGGTGTTGCATTTGAAGGGCTCCTTGAAACTCTGGTTTTGGAGGAGGATCTTTGGAAGGGACACCTTTCCTTACAGGGTAGTTTTTATAATTTATTGGGGTAGTTTTTTTAGATGTAGGTTGAGTTAAAGAAGTGGTAGGGTTAGGGGGAGAGGTTGTTTTCTCTGTCCTATTTGCTATGGATTGTTCTCTCAGTGGATATTTTTCAGCTGGTTTCCGGACTGTTACTTTCTGAGCGTATGTGGTCTTGGGTAGTACATAAGACTTACTATACACAAGATCTCTAGCTTCCCAAAAAGGTAACTTTAGTTCTACTCTTAGCCTTTGTATCTCCCGCTCTTTCTCTAATACCGGGCATCTATTAGATATTGCCACGTGTTCCTCTTGGCAGTTAACACATATCGGTGGTTTATTGCAGTTATCCATGTCTTCATGTTTTAATTTGCCGCAAATGCAATAATTTTTGTTGCCGCAATATATGGCTGTGTGCCCAAAGCGAAGGCACTTAAAACACCGAAGTGGCGCAGGTATGAACACTCTAACCCTGATCCTGTAGAACATAGAAGCCATAATATATTGAGGGGGTTCTGCTTTATTAAAAGTTAGGCGAATGGCGTTAGTAGGAATAGATCTTCCCTCAAATCTCCGCATTAGTCTCTGAGCTTTAATAACACCCTGGTCTGCCAGCTCCTGCTGGATCTCTTCATCGGAACACATTCTTAGACCACTACATGAGATCACACCTTGGGAGTGGTTAAGTCTCTCATTTGGTAAGACTTCCACTTTAATTCCTAAGATAGTTGTTATTTTCTTTATATTTTCTCCTTGTACTTTGTCTCTTACTTCCACTTCTATTATGTTTTTCCCAACTAGTTTCATCGCATTAGGTCTTCCAATTTTCTCAATTATCTCTTTCTGTAATTTGAAAGGTGATTTTTCATTGAAGCCATTGTCTATAAATTTTATGGTAAAATGGCGTTCTGCCATTTCATCTTTTGTATCATTTTTCGTTCCAGTTCTGTTAAATACTTCTCTCCTTTCAATTTTCTTTGACGTCAGATTCCTATTAATTTCTCGATTGTGTTGTTCTCGAGTATTTGTAAATCTTTCCTCTGCTTCTGTCTGTAATTCAGGTTTGCTCGAGATTGTTGATGTAGAAAAAAGAGCTGGTCCAACTTCTCTTGACTCCTTTCTACATGTGGTTTGAAGAGAGTCTTCCTTTTGTTTGTTCAGAACATCTTCCTTTTTCTTTTTTCTTTCTTTATTCTCCTTCCTTATATCTCTAGGTATATTGCCTTCCAGGGAACTAAGAGCCTCAAAAGAGTTTTGGGAGATCCAAAGACTCGACTCTGGTATAGGCTGTATTCTTATTTCTCCGGGAGACTGGGAGGGGTTGTTGTGAGTCTCAGCCGTAATTGGCTGTGACGGTTTAGATGGCTCAGCTGTGTTTGGCTGGGCTGTGATATACCTGTTTAGTATATCAATTTCTTCGGTTTCCAAGTTAACATGCGAGAGGTCCGTTCCAAAATCCTGTCCTAATCCGAGGCTTTTTAATTCAGAAGCGCTGATAGCTTCTGATGCACTAGTTTCCTCACTTGATGAATTGATGGGAGCCAAGTGAGCCACTCCGCGACATGCCAAATTGCCCTCCCCAGAATCTATAGGGCTTCCCGAATTATCGGGACGGGATTCAGCCTTAGGCCTGCCCGCCTGGGGTAAAAATCCAGTCGTTTTACCTAGCATGGTTGATTTATTTGTTCTGGGTTTCTTCCCATATCCGCTGTAGACAGCTGCCCTCAAAGATCCAGGCGGAAGATCTCAGGGGTTCTGCTTCAGGCCACAGAAGATATGCAGGAAGATATTTAGGTGTGACTGTTCTGCAAGGCCTTACTACCCTGGGACATCTCTACCCAGACTGCAGAACCCCCTAGCTCGGAGACCCCCAGGGTCGCCATCCCTGTACAGCCTCCTAAAGTAAGAGGGCCGTTCCGTAGGGGTTTCGCACGCCTCCCAGTTCAGCGACCATACACTATCTGTTGGTCAAAAAGCTTACTTCCTGGAGTGTACAAAACACCCAGGTCAGGATAGACGCACTTGCTCGGGTGTCCCCGGGTCCGCCAGTACCCGTACAGTCGCGTACAACTGTCCCTGAGGAGACTGTCCCTCCTATTGTTTTCAGATTTTTTGGTGTTCTTTTGTCTTATCAGTGAGGTCACATCTGTGTAACTGTTAGTTGTGTTCTGCGATAGCGTAATAAGCGATATGAAAGAGCAACACTCCGAGGACGGCATTTTTTTTTTTTCGGGTTGTACCCGTAAACCCACGACTCGTCATCCGTAATGATGGAAGAAAGAAAGTTTTCATAATTTTCGGCACGTGTTTTCAGTTCCTGCCAAAGGAGAACACGATTTTGCTTTTGAACATGTGTCAACAGGCAGGGAAAAAATTTTGCAGCAATTCTGCGCATCCCAAGTTCATCCGTAAAAATTCTTTGGACTGTGCCATAGGACATTCCAACTTTATTACAGATGTCATGAATTGATTGTCGACGGTCTTGGAGAATTGTTTCATGTACAGTTTGGATGTTTTGGTCGTTGATTCCAGTTGAAGGGCGCCCAGAGCGCTCGTCATCTTCCACACTCGTCCTTCCATTCTTGAACCACTTAAACTATTCAAAGGTTTGGGTTTTTATCCATGACTTCATCACCAAATGCTTTGAAGCATTTGGTGAGTTTCAGTCACCGTTTTCCCGAACTTAAAACAAAATTTGTTGCAAATGCGTTGCTCTTTCAAATCGCTCATTACGCTATCTCAGAACACAACTAACAGTAACACAGATATAACCTCACTGATAAGACAAAAGAACACCAAAAAATCTGAAAACGATAGGAGGGGTTTGGGAGAAGTACTAGTACCGAAACCTAGCGGCAAATCGATGCAATACAGTAGTTATAAGAGTTACACACAGGGTTAGGGAACTTTTGGGTAGCACCTCGTATATCCTTAAATGGATCCAAACTAAATGGATATCCTTAAGTAGGTCCAACCTCATATATCCTTAAATGGATCGTAGGTCCAATCTTACTTTGAATAACAAAATTCGAATTAACAATGTAATCTTAAAACCAGCTTGGGCCTACTGTCTAGAAGTATGGGGTAGCACCAAACCATCCAACATATGTCAAACGAAACCAAACTCTGCCTTAACAAAGTTGCTTTAGTGAAGAAACGTCTTACTTTATTATAAAGCATATAAAACTACTGTAAGCTCAAGTTTTAACTACTAACAGCATACATATAACATGTATGTTACTTGACTTGTATACCTGAAAGTTGGCGACAATGCTAAGGCCGATGCAGGCTATGATGCCGCTGTAGATACCGATCTTATTCAAGTGAAGGATCTTGTGAGAGCCCGAGTACAGTTCAAAGAATTGATAAACTTCACAGTATCTTATGTACACCAGAACACCCACTGAAACAGAACAATTCACATTATTATCATTATTATTATTATTATTGCTTCCAAGCTTACCGAAGGTAACAGAAGCTATGTGATCGTTCCGAAGAACGAAAAATTTTTAGGTCTCCGATTTTAAAAATTCCAAGACAGAAATCCGTTTCAGACAGCAGGGATAATTTTTGGTTCCGTGTCTGTCGGTCGGTCTGTCCTTCATTTTTGCGAACCACCATATCTTAAAAACTACACGTCAAATTTTAATGAAATTTGGGTGGTAGGTCATAATTAGCCTATTGTTGGTCCCATATATGTTTCAACCTTCTGCGCTTATTTGTTTATCTTCCACACGCGCACAACATACATTTATTTACAGCTATAGCTTCAAAAGAAAACTAATCAGATTTGAATGAAACTTATAGTTTATGGAAAGTAGTCGCAGATAGCCCCAGATTAATTTGAACCGTCTGCGCTCTTTAACTTTTGCTAAATTGATACTTAAATTTGTGTAAAAAATCAAAACAATTTTGATAGATGAAAAAAAAAACAAACTGCAGTTAGACAATAAAATTTAAAAAATCAATAAAGTACGTGGGTAGAATGCAAGGAAGCTATGTGCCACACCAATTGGCAGTCTATTTTTATTTATTCCAGGGTGCTTTTGCACCTGAAGATGCATGCCACTTAGGGCCCATTAAACAAACCCAGGTAAGGGACCGAAATCTAATGCTATCTTCACACACTCGTGTGAAGATACGGTCGTTAACCATGACTCCCCTCCTAGTTGTATTACAACCAGGAGTGTCATCATCATGGTTTCCAGGCCCAAACCTGGTGGCGCTATTTTTTCTAGGAGCTTCCCATTTGTTTAAACAATGCTGGGTGGACATTGAGCATTTCCGGGAATCGAACCTCAGTCAGAAGCGGTCACCCATCCACATATTGGCCCTGCTCGAGGCTGCTTAACTTGCCTTATCGCAAGGTGAGCGCTCTAGCTTCCGAGCCACCCAGGCCCCTCACATTACCTAATAAAGGGGGGGGGGGGGATCACAGGGAAGTACTTGTACCCAAGTAATTTTTAGGGTTTAGTATATTATTAAACATATACGTAAATTCATCAACAATGTAATACCGTGATTATGCACACTGCAATAAAGTACACAATTTGTGTTTGTGAGAGACACCAAGGGATTTGCCACACAACACACAAGTGTGACACATAGGAACTGTTCCAAAATCAGACATTTCGTCATTAAGATGTTGGCTCGGCATTACACCATGTCCTGCATTGTTTCATCGCGTCCGACATGCACCATGTCCTGCATTGTTTCATTGCGTCGGCATTACACCATGTCCTGCATTGTTTCATCGCGTCGGCATTACACCATGTCCTGCATTGTTTCATCGGTCCGACTATCTGACAGTTCTTATGAGTCACGCTTGCGTGGCACATCCCTTGGTGTCTTTCACTAACACAAATTGTATATACGTAATTATATTATGAAATAACATTTTTGCTATTTCCCCATCCTGCTCTCTTTGATTCCATGGATAAAAAATTGATCCACAGAAACTAATAATCTACACGACAATGTATCCACCTTCGGCCAAGCAAATTGCTTTTATTTTTATTCATGGTCAGCAAGTCAACTTTCATTAACCCTAGAATACAGAATTCTAAGAGTAATTCAAGAATTTTAATATTACAATTTAGGAGTGCATCTTAAATAAATTTTAGATAGTAATATACATAAAATAACAGCTTTAGTGCCACGCCAAGAAGATGTGTGCTGAATGAGTCTATGAGCAATGAGTGATTTTAATATGCTGAGCATTCATCGGCTCTCTCCTCTATTGTTTTACTTTCCTGTGCTGTCAACGAACTAAGGCTCATCTGGCACATTGTGAAATATATTTTAGATTAGAAGAGATAAAAGCACGAGTTGTCAACATTACATATTAAATGACACTTCTTTAGACTGTTACTCCCCAAATAAAACAAACATAGGGGAGTAACAATCAAAAGAAGGTGTAAGGAATTTTCTTTTTTAGACTGTTACTCCCCTTATTGAAATAGAAGTGGACAAATTCCTTTGTGCCAAAGTACATTGGACTAAACATCCCTTTTTCTTGATAGTTATTTAGTCAGTCATTTTTATTCTGAAACAACATAGGGGGAGTAACAATCTAAACAAGTACCTATTTTACAACTGCATAAAAATACAAACAATATCACAAGTTGGTTTTTTAAAATGAATTTATTATTTTTCGAAGAATAAATAAAACATAAAAAGGTCAGAAGAATGAATAAGACAGCCAGTGTAATGACATCGGTCTTAAGGCTGATTTTACACGTATTAAGTAGTTGTTATTAAATAAATTTTAAGCGATTAATGCATGTAAACAATGAATTTAGAAATAAGTTGCAAGTTAAAATTTAGCGTGCACTAAACAAGTAGATTTTTTTTTTTTTTTAGTTTATTGTTCACTTCAACTACAGTTTTTTTTGTTTTAATAAGTGTTGTTAAGAGAAATACAATTTTTAGCATTTTGATTTAACATGATCGGGTGTTCACCCAGTGGTGGCACTCCGTAACATTATTATGCATATGCATTTGCATATACATTGTTTAGATAGTGTACATTATAGTTTTCTTCAGTTGATTCTTAGAAGATCTCTTGGCCATGCTGGGTGGGTTTGAAGGTATATGAGGTGAGGAAAGGGCGTGAACAAGAGGGTTGTTGTGGAAATTTTTATATCTGTCTTTAGCAAGATCGCTCACAAAAGGTACTTTTAGGTCTTTATGGATGATGATGTTTGGAACATAGAAAGGAAGATGGGACAGTTTTCTTAAGATTTTTGACTGTAGAGACTGCAGACGGTTAAGATTTGAAGGTTTTGTGGAACACCAGATTTCAATGCCATATGACCAGGTAGGCTTGAGAATTGAGTTGTAAATTTGTAGTCTGTGTTTTAATGTGAGATGTGTGCGATGATCAAGAAGTCTTAGAAGTAGTTTGTAGCGTCTGTTGGTTTCAATTCGTTTCAATCGAGTGTGTGGATTCCACGTTAGCCTTTTGTCCAGATGTAGTCCAAGGTAACGAACAGTAGTGGCGGGTGGTATGATTTTGTTATTTAGGTATACTGGTGGACAAAAACCATGGCGGAGGGTGAATGTGACTTGTGTGCTTTTTTGTTCATTTATTTTTATTCTCCAACACCGGAACCATGGTTGGAGGAGTGAAAGGTGTTCTTGGAGAATATGGGAGGCTACTTGTGGATCATTATGGGTGGCTAGTATGGCTTTGTCATCTGCAAAGGATGCAAGGAGAGTGGAAACAAAAAACAAGTAGAATAGAATTTTTTCTATTTTTCTGTTTAGTAGGTGGGAGTGGCTAATCACTGGAAATGCACAATTTAGTTAAATGCACAAGTCTGGCGGAACCTCGCTTATAGATTAGTAGATCTTTGTTTATATATTATTTACAAATACATACTTTATTTTGTCCAAAATCTCATTTAAAATAAATTTTAAGACAGTATTCATGACTTTTAAAATAAATGAATTGGATTTCACAACAGCATGCAATGTACAAGTAACCTCCAGTCCGTTTCTAATTTTAAGAAAAGTAAAATCTTTTGGATAAAAAAGTGTAATTTCCTGGCTGAACTGAAGGAGATGATACAGTTGAGAATGGCTTGACAGCACAACATTGCTCAAATTATACACTTAAGAGAAAACAAACAGTACAGTGTACAGTGTACAGTGTACAGTGCACAGTAGAGTCGTCAATTAGTACATTTGTATGATTTAAATATTTAAGAAACTACATATGTATAATTTGTTCATATGTGAGTTGATAAAATTCATTGCAATGAGGCCTCACGATCTTTTCTATAAACCACCTCATATTCTTCATTTTTACCAATTCCTTTAATACAAAGAACAGACAATTTAAATCAAATTATAATTATTATTAACTATGGGAAACATACAGAGAAAAACAGACTCTAACGCCTGGATTTGAACCACGTATATTTCTCGGTCGAGTTCTATGTCATTAATGTTGACTTCTCAGACTTTGTGGAAAAATTGAAAGCTTTAAAATCGGGTCAAGGTATCAATAACGTCAGAGGAAATCATTCTCCTGCGTAGCTTAGTTGGTTAGAGCACTGTACTGGAAATACAGAGGCCCGTGGTTCAAATCCCGGCACTGGAGTCTGTTTTTCTCTTGTATGTTTCTCGTAGTTAATAATAATTATAATTTGATTTAAATTAAAATTTAATCTTTCCTTCTTTTTAGTGTGAATACTACTAAAATCGTAAAATATGAAGAACAGACAATGTTCCACCACCTAGAAAGTGTACATTAATTGTGCAATCACTCAACTCTCAAGTAATAAAGATTTCCCAAACCAATTATTATTATTCTGAGAATATTTTTGTATTATAACACAGTTTATGGAAGTTGTCAAGTTAGGTTCACTACAGTCGCATGCAATTAGAATTAGTGCGTTGACAGTGCGGGAAAAAACTAGCAAATGGGGTGGGGAGCCAATGAGAGCTTGAGATTTTCCCGGACAAAAGGTCGGGCCAACTAGGCAAAGATAAATGTCTCCAGTGGAGGGGAGAGGCCCTCTGGATAGCCGTATAAGAAGGCTTCGTAGTGGCTTTATTTTTTCCCCCAGAGAGGTTAGCCAGTCTGTGTGTCACTCAATTTCCCGCGCTGTCAACGCACTAACTCTAATTGAGTGCAGACTGTACATTGTCATTTATTAACCGAGTTGAATTTATCGTCTCAAAATGTGTATTATTCTCTTCTTCTCTTATCATTTTGGCAATTCTGCAATGCGTCTTTATCTATACATTAGGGAATCCCTTGGCTGTGTCATTTTACTTGATTTATACACTCAAGAGATTACACCCCTTGGTGTAAAAAGTACTTTTGTAAGATTTATACTTTTGATAGAATATATCTGTATGATTCAGACATTTTTGAAAGATTATATTTCTTTGACAAAACAATTCATTCAAGTGAGCTCCCTTCCCCCACTTTTCTAACGTTCTTTAAGGTGGTGGATATCTGCAGTTTTATCTTTTTCTTAAATATAAATTTTAACTCAAAGAGTAGCATGACAACTAATTTAAAATTTAATCAAGAGCTGACCCCTATAATAAATTATAGTTTCCATAAAGGCCCCCATACACGATCAAACATTTTGTGCAAAATGTTTGCGCAAACCTGATGTCGGGGAAATTTAGTTAAAAATCATGTTTGTGCAAACATCAAGCAGCCCCATACATGGTCAAAATGTTTGCGCAAACATCAAGCAGCCCCATACATGGTCAAAATGTTTGCGCAAAATGTTTGACCGTGTATAGGGGCCTTAAGACAACTTAATTAACTGTCTCCTTATATTATCCACAAGACAGAATAAAATCGTTGAAATAAATTGTCTTAAAATTACGATTAACGATAATACAGCCTTTAATAATCGCCTTAAAATTACCTATTTCCAGTAATTAAACAAATAAACTGTTACGTACGTAGAACTGCACCCAAATTTATAAGCTGTCCGAAGATACAACTTTCAGGAGAATAAGTTCCTGTGTCACTGATATAAGGGAACTCGGCTTCGACGTGCCCCTGCAGTACAGCCGCTATATAGCTGAAACAAAACACAATTCATTATTCGTAGAGTCGAATAAAACCTTGGCCGGACATTTAAAACAGTTTGACGGACAGTCCGACGTAAAAAAGGCATTGACAACAGAGTGTTTGAATACGGTGAAACGACGTATATTACTTACCAGCCGAGAAACGTAGTGGGGAATAAAATGAATAGAAATACGGGAAGATAATGGATGCCACCGATAATCATTTTAGAGACATATGCAAATAAATTTAGACCGCTGTTTAACGACGAACAAAAATAAAACGAAAACAAAAGGGTAATTACGTATTAAAAACACTTTATCACCCGGAATTTCCGAAATTGATAAATAAAACCTCGGACGAACCTTCTTTTTGAAAAACAGCTGAGCCGAAGTGATCGTTTTTAAATCCAACACTCGATTCCCGTTCCGCTTGTAAATATCTATTTTACTTTTAAATTGCTTTTTTACAGTCTCCGTAAGTAAATTACAAAAATTTCGCTGCGAGGTTGTACTATACCGTAAGATTAACGGTGTTATTTATCGAATTACAGGATAAATCGTGAATGGGAGTGTCGTTATCAAGGCTCGCAGCTGTGTTGAATATAAGAAAACATTTCGACCACTCGAGGTTGAGAGAAATTTGAATGTGGTCGTGGTCGAGGAACTCCCCCCTTGCCCGTTCCGAATCTGCCGTTTGTTTTATTTATCAAGTCCCCTCGTATTTTATCTCGATTAACTTGTGTTTCGAACGATTTATGTGGGCGATAACGACTGAAGGTATCGTCGCACCGTCTGGTCTGTCGTGTTTCGGTTCCCGAGTGCCGATTTATGTTTGAAAATGTCGTCGAAATCCAAGAAGAGGAGCAGCGATATCAGGCAGATGTTCGAACCGCTGGAAGACAGTTCGAAAAAAGTGCTAAAGGATTTGAAGAATATATTCGGACACTCGGGGTTCAAGTCGGAGCTGCAGAAGAAGGCTATCGAAGCTGTCATAGAGAGTAAGATATCGTTGAAAAGCTTCAGTCTATGTCAAATATTAAACTTGTTTCGTCTATCAATCGTCGCAAGGTCGACAATTTGTTTACCCCCATCCACTTAATCTATTTAATTCCTTAGCTTTTAAGGCATGAAATCGGGTATCGGGATCTTATATTTTTATTTACTATCAGTACCTATCTATTTATTAAATATAATTAGTACAGACATTAAAATGTCCAACCCACTTTATTTGCTCTCTAATCACTTCTTTTATTTTATATTTATTTGCGAATACGTCAGTATTTAATTACCTTTAGGCTTTTGTAAACCACAGATAAATACAAAACAGCATATCACTCTTTGTATAAAATTTATGCCAATACACAAGACCTGGAATTTATTTTCTGTGGTTGTTCTTCAGCTGATTGTTGTCCACAGTGCAATTTTTAACCTGGCAATTAATATCCTTGATAAATATTATTGTGGTCTCAAACTGCAGATTAACCAAGAATAAAAAAGTAAGCAAAGTTATAAAAGCTTTATAGTGAGACAACTTGACAAAGCGAGTACCAGATTGTTGTGTTAATGGCCAAACATTTCAATTTGAAAAATAACTGGGTAAAGTTAAGTTTTTGTGGTAAGGCCCTCCACACACGGAGCAACTCAAAACAAACTCAACTGGAAACTCCAGTTATTTTTGAGTTGACCATGAGTTTCAACCTGTGTAATTGAATGGGACACTGCACAAGGAGCAACTCATTACAAACTGGGTTTGCTTTCTGTCAACTCAAAAATGACTCGAGTTTCCAGTTGAGTTTGTTTTGAGTTGCTCCGTGCCTAATAGTGTAAAAGTGAATTCTACGGTGATGTGTACAGAATCGAAGTACAAAATTATTTTTTTCCCCGTACCACTTAGTGGTGCTCCACTCATTTTCTGAAGAAAAACAACCCTGCTATATATAGACCAGGTAGAGGTCCAAGGTCCAATTATTAGATGTGAAAAATTCTATGGCACTGTATTATTTACTTTTTCAAATATTATCTACTACAAATCATAGAGGTCACCTATCAAGGGACAAACTAACATCAACTTGATTTTCAGTCTGACAACTAATTTTGTACTCAGGATCATGAGAATCACATTTTCCGCCTTAATTGGCGGGACATGGCCGCTCTCGGCCAGTTTTTCTTTTTTCAATTAGCCCCAGCTTTGTCCCACAACAAACTCAGCCTACCACATGTTCTCTGAAGCACACACATTATTCTTATAAGGCACTAAAAGATTAACTTGTACACAAAATTCTAGTTTTATGTTAGTCACACTTTTTTGCACTCTATCTTCTGGACTATTAATTTTAGTTTTAAATATCTTAGATCTAGAAAAAGAGGTCACAAAATATATGTGGTGCTCCATATGAAGACATGGTTAAGTAGTTTTCTATTTTTATATTAGGGCCTTAGTGGAACAACTCATTAAGACAAAACTCCTTGGTTTCTAATAGAGATATTGATAATACTTTTTTGTCTTCTTGAAAATAATAGTTATATTATAATTTTGGGTAAAACTGAAGTTATCAGGTCACCTTAGGAAAAGAGGTTAGAAAATTGGGAGTACTTACTCGAATATACTGTATTTAGACCAGTGGTTCCCAACCGGTGGTCTGCGGACCGCAGGTGGTCCGTGAGAGCCTCGGGAGTGGTCCGCGAAAGGGTCCGGTAGCATATTATGTAAAAAGTTAAAAACATTGAACAACCATAATAAGGCACAGGGGTTTATTGAAAACAAAAGGTTATATTGGAACTCAATTTATTACATTATCTATTGAACTTTAAAATGACAGTAACTTCAAGGATTCATTTGATTCTGGTGTAAACGTAGAAGAGTTGTGGTGTAAAAAAGCCATATCTTACCCAAATATTCGGCAGGCACTTTGCGATATCTCATGTTGTTTTCGACACCATTTTTGTGTGAGCAGGGATTCTTGACTTACTTTATTCTTTATTAAATACAAACAAAGGAACCGGCTAAACACAAGCAGTGATTTGAGATTAGCTCCAAGCAGGATTCTAACTCCTAGAATTCCTCAGCTTGTCAAAAAAATTGGTGCACAAAAGTCATTCTTATATTAAAAAAAGTAATTTTTATTTAATTAATAATTTGTAATTCACAGTATTTAATTGTAATAATAAGTCATGGTTTCTAAAAATCTGTTTTTTACTTCTTCTTCCTTGGAATACTTCTAACACTTGGAATTGGGATGTCCCTAAATTAGGGGGGGTTGGTTCGTACATGATTCAATTTCAGGCTGAGTGGTCAACAGACTTCAACGGGTTGGGAACCACTGATTTAGACAAAGGTATTTCATCTCTAAAATGTACATTTTAATTTAAATCAAATTATAATTATTATTAACTACGGGAAACAGACAGAGAAAAACAAGCTCCTGCGCCGGAGTTTGAACCCGGACCTCTGTATTTCCAGTACAGAATTTTAAATACAGAGGCCCGGGTTCAAACCCCGGCGCAGGAGCTTGTTTTTCTCTGTCTGTTTCCCGTAGTTAATAATAATTATAATTTGATTTAAATTAAAATTTAATCTTTCTGTAGTATAAATACTACCAAAATCGTAAAAATGAATTTCTAATTGATTGTACGAGGTACAGGTACTAATTGGGTACTTTATAATTATAAGCGATATTTCTCGGTCTAGTTCTATGTCATTAATGTTGACTACTTAGACTTTAGTGGAAAATTGAAAGCTTTAAAATCGGGTTAAGGTATCTATAACGTCAGGGGAAACCATACTCCCGCGTAGCTTAGCTGGTAAGAGCACTGTACTGGAAATACAGAGGCCCGGGTTCAAACCCCGGCGCAGGAGCTTGTTTTTCTCTGTCTGTTTCCCGTAGTTAATAATAATTATAATTTGATTTAAATTAAAATTTAATCTTTCTGTAGTATAAATACTACCAAAATCGTAAAAATGAATTTCTAATTGATTGTACGAGGTACAGGTACTAATTGGGTACTTTATAATTATAAGCGATATTTCTCGGTCTAGTTCTATGTCATTAATGTTGACTACTTAGACTTTAGTGGAAAATTGAAAGCTTTAAAATCGGGTTAAGGTATCTATAACGTCAGGGGAAACCATACTCCCGCGTAGCTTAGCTGGTAAGAGCACTGTACTGGAAATACAGAGGCCCGGGTTCAAACCCCGGCGCAGGAGCTTGTTTTTCTCTGTCTGTTTCCCGTAGTTAATAATAATTATAATTTGATTTAAATTAAAATTTAATCTTTCTGTAGTATAAATACTACCAAAATCGTAAAAATGAATTTCTAATTGATTGTACGAGGTACAGGTACTAATTGGGTACTTTATAATTATAAGCGATATTTCTCGGTCTAGTTCTATGTCATTAATGTTGACTACTTAGACTTTAGTGGAAAATTGAAAGCTTTAAAATCGGGTTAAGGTATCTATAACGTCAGGGGAAACCATACTCCCGCGTAGCTTAGCTGGTAAGAGCACTGTACTGGAAATACAGAGGCCCGGGTTCAAACCCCGGCGCAGGAGCTTGTTTTTCTCTGTCTGTTTCCCGTAGTTAATAATAATTATAATTTGATTTAAATTAAAATGTAATCTTTCTGTAGTATAAATACTACCAAAATCGTAAAAATGAATCTCTAAAATGTATTAATTATATAGATAACAGCTTTCCAATGTATAAATCTCAATAATAAACTGTTTTGTCAAAGGGATATACTCTCCTAAGTAGTATAAATCAAGCAAAATTGTGCTGCTAAGCGATTCACAACTGTATTGATAACTGCAGATTAGCCTAATTATGTTCACTATTTTTGTTATAATGATGGATTTTTACCATGTGAAAACTATACAGGATAAAGCATATAAGTCTGTTAACAAAACTCAACTAAATCTTCCACCAATGCAATGAGGCAACTTGTGGGGGGGGGGGGGGGGGTGGAGTGTGAGGCGTGTTAATTTTTCAATTAAATTTCCCATAACCATTTCTAAATCCTGAAATAATAAATTCGCCACAAAATGAAAGAGAGCAATGCATTCTAGAACTTAATTTTCACTTCTAATGCGTGAGAGCCTCACACATTTTTTTTTTTAATTCACATTTACATAATAGACTAAGAAGAAATAATAATTTGCTGTTAGATATGGTTATAACCTTATGAAAATTCCGAAGAAACGTTTCAAGCTGTCAAATTGTCGCCTTTTTAGAAACTAGAACTTTGGTTTCTTCATTTTGAATCTAGCTTTGTAAAAAGCAATGTGGAATGAGATGCTACAAAATTTCACCACTACATAAAATCTCTTGAAGGTGATGTGTTAGATAGAATACGTATTCAACATAGTATCTATTATGAACCAATAAACAACAAAACCGAGCTCACCCATTTAAACCTACTTTTTCATCTCCCTCCCCCGACCACACCACCAAAGAATGCAAATTTACAGATTTAAATGTTTTTAAAGATTATATATGAAGGGTGATATAGGAATAAGAAAAAGAAGCCCCAAAGTCTAAGGGCGAAATATAGTAAATTATAAAAAAAAGTAAAAGTTTAGTTTTATATTTTTATTATATCAAAACCTTTTTCTGAAAACCCTATGCAAGGCCAAACAATTTCAAAAAGAGGAAATATTTGATTAAAATTACATCTAAAGGGTTCAAAACTACACGTTATAGAAGAAATAAGAAAAGTTTTAATCAATGAAGAAAATAATAAAAACAATATTTTGTCGAGTGCATAATATTATAAATGTCCAAGAGATGTGTTTCTTGTGTATTTCTGTTCCTATGTTGGAATTTGGGTACTTTTTTACTTTAGCACCCCCCTGTATCCTTTTGTGTTAATAGTTATTTAGACAAAGGAACATACACAGAGTAGCCAGGGGTGCCCACCCCCCCCCCTAAGCTCTATGACGCAACCCCCGAGGTACAAGTAC
>KZ651516.1:346887-365964 GCA_001010745.2 Gerris buenoi
TACATAACAACAATTACTGTCCTCTAAAAGAGCTTTTCAACGATATGCACCATGAAGGGTATTCATTACTTTGACATTTGTACCCCGTACCCCTGTGTACCAAAATTAAAATTTTGAATATTCATGTAGACAGTGATTTTCCCCTTGCTTTGAAGGTCAAGTGTGCAAATTTTCATCGAGATCGGACTAAAACTGTAGATTTGTATAAAGAACATACATTCGTTGACTTTTATATATATATGGCCGTCATCTTGAATCAAAATGCCCAATTGGTAAACTATTTATCTAAAGCTACTAATTTGATATAAGGAAGCTAACTTCTAAATTTCAAGGTTCTAGTGCAATTAGTTCCGCAGATATTGGCTTGTAGAATTTTGTGTATAAATGGCCGCCATCTTGAATCAAGATGGCGGATTTTTAAAAACATTTCTTAGCGAGCACCTAGGAGGTAAGAGGAACACACCTACAAAATTTCATGGTCGTAGATCCAGTGGTTTCAGAGATATCGTGATGTGTCAGTGAGTGAGTGAGTGAGTGAGTCAGTGAGTGGTATTTGGATTTTATATATATAGATATATAAAGAGATTATATGTACTTTATATATAAGTATATATAAAGAGATATATGTACTTTATATATAAGTATATATAAAGAGATATATGTACTTTATATATAAGTATATATAAAGAGATATATGTACTTTATATGTGAAAAAGTAATATTAAAAGGAATAGATGCAGAACTATTGCGATTTTTGTTATAACAACTTTATTTTCATCGATAACTTAACTTTATTTTGATAAAAACGTACTTTTTCTCAAAGTATTAGAATATTTGAATAATCTTTATTACGGCACCAAGAAAAATTAACAGTCAAAGAAACTAAAAAAAAGAAGGATAATGTTAAAGATAAATATATTAAGAAAGTGATTAGGTAGAAAAAAAAAACAATCTAATTTTTATGAGTAAAATAATTTAAAAATAGATAAAAATTAACAAATAACAAACACATGAACATAGAAAATGGTAACTTCAGAGGTAACCAAATTGAACCTTCGTTTTTATATCAGTTTTAAGACTGTTTTTTTTTTTTTTTTTTTTTTTTTTTTTTTTTTTTTTTTTTTTAAATACACAATTTCTGTCAGGAGAAATGTTGTCTAAAGACCTAATTCCCGATAAGGAAAGTTGATATAGTCCTGAAAAAGATTATTTTTATATAGTTATGGCACGATGTTTACTTGTTTACCCAATGGCAGTTTGTAAATGAATGAGACGCGGGCGCGGAGAAGGTTGGGTAGTGGCAGGGCCGGCGCGACCGTATAGGCGAACTAGGCGACCGCCTAGTTCGCCAGGGTCTGAGGGGCGCCGCAAAATACTTGCCCACCAAGAAGTCAATGTTTTATAAAGAAAGATGGATGAATAACATAAATTAGGAGAGATCTCAGGGGCGGATCCATGGAGGGAGAGAGGGCAAAATTCCCCCCCCCCAATACAACAAAATTAGAAAAAATATTAACTGAATAAAATAAGGTTGAACATTTCTTATGTTTTATTATTTTTCATACCCATTTAAAACTAATAGTCCAGGAGATAGCGTGCAAAAAAGTGTCTGACTAACATCAAGCTAGAAATTTGTATACAAGTCAATATTTTAGCGCCTTTTAAGAATATGTGGTCGGCTAAGTTCGTCTGCGGGACATAGCTTGGCAATAGGCATTTGAAAAAAACAAACCCTCGGAGAGCGGCCATGTCTCACCAATAATGGTGGACAGTATGATTTTCATGATCCTGAGTACAGAATTAGTTAGTAGACCAAAAATTAAGTCGATATTATTTTCACACTTAATAGGTTAGATATTCAAATATTACTAAAAATCAACGTATTTACCTGTCAAGGGACAGACTACCATCAACATGATTTTTGGTCTACTAACTAATTTGTACTCAGGATCATGAAAATCATACTGTCCACCATAATGGGTGAGACATGGCCGCTCTCCGCCGGTTTGTTTTTTTCAAACACCTATTGCAATCAAACACCTGCTATGTCCCGCAGACGAACTAAGCCGACCACATATTCTTAAAAGGCGCTAAAAGATTTACTTGTATACAAAATTCTAGCTTGATGTTAGTCAGACAATTTTTTGCACGCTATCTCCTGGACTATAATTATATAATTATTATGCTAATAAATTATTATTGTTTATAGTGCAAAATTTGATATTAACATTTAAAACCAGGATTCCCTCTTACATTTTTATGTGGGGTGCAAACATTAAACTATTTTGTTTTAGCTGAAAAATATCTAAAAAAAAGTCCTAAAATTCACAATTTTTAACCTAATTTTCTAAAATTTTCTGGGGGAGGCCCCTGGACCCCCCTTCAGGCTGGGGTCATGTATGAATGAAGAGAGATTAGTAGGACTGGCAGCTATTTCAACTGAACAGGTGGTAGCAAGTTATTTATATTGTAGCAGTGATTAAATAATAAATTGTGTTTCCTAAAAGTACCCACTTTTAGGAATTGACCACTTTTGGCTGAATTGACTGATCCGTGTTGGCTTAAAATAGTGGGGGGGGGGGGCCTTATAATAGTTTTGTCTAGGGCGCCAAAACCTCTTGCACCGGCCCTGGGTAGTGGGGAAGCGTCATAAGCATGCGCACACCAGAAGAAGCTTCCCCTTTCTGGCCTTAACCCCTCTTCTCGGTGGAATAGATCTCCCTCACTCTGTCTTACACACAGTTTAGTGTATATCACTCTCACTGAACTCGTTTGTTTACAAAACTTTTTTAAATAATATAGATAGATTATTGTTTAATAATTAGTTTTGTGATTGCAGTGTCTTATGAAGGAGATGGTGAAGTATGATAAAGTGTCGTACATAGTCGTGGACGAAGCTCACTGTGTGTCTCAGTGGGGTCACGACTTCAGACCCGACTATCTGAAACTTGGAAGTCTGAGAACAGCTTACCCTCACATTCCCTGGGTAGCTCTCACTGCCACCGCCTCCTCCAAGGTAAACATATCGCTCTTTCTAATCTCGATAGCCGATTGTTACAAAATATAAACATTGTATCTCTGTTTATAGAATAGAATCCTTTATTTGTAAGTAGTCCAGTCAAATTAGCTCAAAATGGCGTCGTATCTTGCATTAAATCATGTAGTTCCAATTTTTTCAGGAATGTTTAGAGGATGGTCCCCTGAACAACGCCTAATAAGGTCCCATCAATTTCAGGCGCCGCTAGTGATGGGAGGGGGGGCAAAAGGTCACATTTTTCAGTTTTCGGCGTTTATCTCGAAAACGTTACGTCGCACAGAAAATGTTATTCTATTATGTACATATGCATTTTTTTCCTACGGCCAACAGTTTTGGAGCTTTAGAGTCGACAAAAAACAGTATTTTCATAGGAGGATTCAGAGGATATAAAAATTGTTTTGGGGCTATTAGCTGCCGAAGGGTGCAGGCAGCTAGAGCCTGCAGCTTCTTGAGTTGTGGGGGGGGGGAGTCAGTGCCACAGTGCTCAAAAGTGGTTTTTTTCAGGTTTTTGCTCATATCTCCGAAGCTATTGCTCTTAGGGGAAATTTTTTTTATTGAAAATTGAAGCTGATAAAATTTCAACAAAAATGTTTGAATGCATGTTTTACCTACGACCAACAGTTTTAAAGCTATAGGGTCGACAAAAAACATTATATACACATTTTTTTAAATTACATTTTTTACTACACACTTCGACAGCTTATAGCCCAAAAAAAAAGGTCTATACTCATCATTATAATAATTCATGAAAGGGATATGTTATATTACATTAAATTAAATTTTTGTAAATAGTGATTTTTGTCGACCCTATAGCTTTAATACTGTTGGTCGTAGGTAAAACATGCATTCAAACATTCTTGTTTGAAATTTTATCAGCTTCAATTTTCAATAAAAAAATTTCCCCCAAGAGCAATAGCTTCGGAGATATGAGCAAAAACCTGAAAAAAATCACGTTTGAGCGCTGTGGCACTGACTCCCCCCCTCTACAACTCAAGAAACTGCAGGCTCTAGCTGCCGGCACCCTTCGGCAGCTAATAGCCCCAAAACAATTTTTATATCCTCAATAAATTATTAAAACATCATTCAAATAAAATATGTAAACAATAAAATGTGAATAAATGTTTATTTTTGAAAATACTGTTTTTTGTCGACTCTACAGCTCCAAAACTGTTGGCCGTAGGAAAAAAATGCATATGTACATTTTTGTTTGAAATTTTATTAGTATAACATAATAGAATAACATTTTCTGAGCGACGTACCGTTTTCAAGATAAACGCCGAAAACTGAAAAATGTGACCTTTTGCCCCCCCTCCCACCGCTAGCGGCGCCTGAAATCGATGGGACTTTATTAGGCGTCTACACCACCTCTACACATTCCTGAAAAAATTGGAACTACATGATTTAATGCAAGATAAAAACCTAATTTGACTGGACTAAAAGTAGGATACAAATATATAAATGAACAATTCACTTTTTTTTTCCTAATTACAAAATCAACCATGCTGAGGATTGACCTGTATCTCTGTTTAAATGTGTAGAAAGTAATTCCTTACGTACTTGTATTCATTGCGCATGCACGTCTCATAGTTCTGAAGAATTCCTTCTTTTTTTCCGACCTATGGCGGTAAAGAAGAAGAATTCACCTTTACGCACGATTTGCGAGTTTATTTACTTTTAACAAAACTAATTTTCTGTTTGTTTAACACAAGTAACTGTTTTATATCGAGCTTTTTGTGAAAAACAATGAGTTATTTACAGTCTATAAGATTAGAGTTGGCACAATCGAAGGCGGGAAACAACAAACGTGGAGGTAGTTTTGGGGTTATAAAAAGGGAAAATCGGTGTCGCCATGTTATATTTTTTTTGTGGAACAGGGGTAGAGTAGAGCATTTTTTTTCTGAAGTTACATTCAACATGGGGGACCAATAAAATCGTTTCCCTCAAAATTTTCCCGCCTTTTGATTGTGCCAACTCTAATCTTATAGACTGTAAGTGATTATGACGAATATGAGGATAATAATACGCCTCCCGAAATAATTAATTCATCACAAAATATAAATAATAAATTAATGTCATCTTTATCAAAAGAGAAATACGAACTTACATGCAGAAATTTTATTATTTTTTTTCTGTATTTATTATTAAAATCTAATAATAATTGTAGATAAAGTACGGTACGCAACTTGTGTGAAAACGGCATTTTGCATCGCTCGTGTGCAAACTCCACACTCGCATGCAAAATACTACTTTCTGCACTTGATCCGTAATGTACTATTACAAGAGTTTGTAAAGATGTTGTATATTTTCTTTTATATGATATTCCTTTCTAGAAATGACTTATTTTTATTTGTCAGGTTTTAATGTTGAGTTTAGTGTTATGTGCATGAGAAAAATTGGATCACACTGAATCCAAATTTTAAGTAGAGTGTTATGCAATACATTTTAGGTATTAAGAAAATAGTTGATCATGATGAGTTAATAGTTAAAGTTAGGTTGACTGTCATAGAGAGCCATGTAGTGAGGGAGAAGAGTGTCTCTTCATAGCTTCATTTCAACTATTATAAAATGTATCACTTCACTACTCAAAAACTTCTGCTTGTATCAAGTTGACATTTTACATGCCTGCTTCAATTGTACTTAAGACCATGTACATGAAGTTTTATTAAAATCATTATGTTAGAACATAAGATATCGGTAGGAAAGTTACCACCTTAGGAAAGCTGAAAATATTTTAAAAAAAAAAATAAAAAAAAATATGTCTACCTCTTATTTACAATTTTGTAAATTGTTTAGGCACTCTCTTTAATGAAACCTATGTTCATCTTTTCTATTTTTAGGTTTTTGATGAAAGCCAGCTAATTGTAATAAAATTCAACAGTTCTGCTAACTTATTGTATGTGTGTGTGCAGGTAGTGGAAGACATATTTGTTCAGCTGAAGCTGAAGGAGCCCGTGTCCAAGTTCAAGACCCCTTGTTTCAGAACCAACCTGTTCTACGATGTGGTGTTTGAAGATCTTCTCACCGATTCCTATACTCATCTCTCCGACTTCATCACTGAAATACTGGATAAAGACCCGGACAAGGATAGCTCCAGTCCGGTGAGTTTTGACATCATTAGTTCTTGAAATTATATATATATATATAAAAAAAATAAATATGAGTGAGGCTCTCACGCATTAGAAGTGAAACTTGAGTTCTAGAATGCATTGCTCTCTTTCATTTTTTGACCAATTTATTATTTCAAGAGTAACAAAATTAGTTGTGGCAAATTTAATTGAAAAAAAAAAATAATAAAATAAAGAATGTTTATATATGTGTTATAACATTTATACCATATTATCATTTATACCAGTGGTTCTTAACCTTTTGGTAACCACGGCTCCCTTAAAATCTCCAAATATAATATATATAGTACCTAAATACCTTTCGCGGCCCTCTGGTTAAGAACTGACGCCGACGCACCTCGAAATGATTTGTTATTGCTTCAATAAGGCAACCACATTTATTCCAGCAAAAACTTCGATAAGGCAACCACATGTATTCCAATAAAAATAAATAATATTTCACTTCAAAAATGTTTGGTAATAACATTTATGTCATGATTATATTGAAGACAGGTATGTGTTATACTGTAAGAGTTACTGATTGTCCAGGAGATAGCGTACAAAAAAAATGTCTGAATAACATCAAGTTAATCTTTTAGTGCCTTTTAAGAATATGTGGTCGCCTAAGTTTGTATGTGGGTCAAAGCTTGGCAATAGGCATTTGGAAAAAAAATCAAAAATACTGGTGCAAAGTGGCCATGTCCTGCCAATTATGGTAGACAATGTGATTTTCATGATCCTGAGTATAAAATTAGTTGGTGGACCGAAAATCAAGACGATGTTAATTTGATGTTGATTTAAAATCAAGTTGATGTTTGTTTGTCTCTTGATAGGTGACCTCTTTGATTTGGAGTAATATTTTAATAACTAACCCAGAGGTGGGGAACCTGCGGTCTCGAGGCCGCATGCGGCCCCCCTAACGCTCTTAAAAAAATATAGAATTAAAAAAAATAAAAAACCAAGAGAAGTCAAAAAATGAACTTGTGTTTTTAAATGTTATGTGGGTGTTTTAAAATGTTTGTGCCCCTCCCCCCCCCTCCGTATCCAGGAGTATAGGGCACAGAGGGCACGTGCCCCCCCCCCAACCCAGACCAAATAGAGTAAAAAAAACTTTTTTGTTTAATCCATATTTTTTACTATCGCCTCATATTCAATTTCATCTCAGAAATGCATAAAAACGATGTTTTGAGGTAATAACATTTAAAAATTTTGCCGAGGGTGGGCCCCTGGACCCCCCGCCATAAATTTACCCAAATAATTAACTGCAGACGATGCCCATGATACAGTAAGATGTACTGCAGAAAGCACCAGCATAACATGTTCTAACGAATACGTTCCAAAACAGTTGTTATTGGACACGGAGATTTTTTTTGTTTTCTAGTTGTACATTTTTTTTGGTGGGGGGAGGTGCTGCTTTTTGAATAAGTAGCTCCCTTTTCTTGTTACCAATTGTTTGTTTTGAGGTCCCCTGAGTCCAAAAAAGTGGTTTTTAAAAAATGTCTGTCCGTCGTCTGTCATCTGTCTGTCTGTCTGTCTGTGCAGACGCCTGGAGCCTAAACTACTGGGCCTATTTTGACGAAATTTGGCATACACGTTAAGAAAAATCATACCCCGAGGCGAAATCGAGAAATGAATTTTAACTCCAAATTTGAGGGCGCTACCCCCCAAAAACTCTGAAAAAACACGAAAAAAAAAAATTATTTCTCGAAAACGGTTCCGACGATTTTGATTAAAAAATTCTAAAATGTAGTCAATTTAAATACAAATCTAATGATATAAGCCGTTTTCCCGGGAAAAATCTAGTTCCGGAGAAAATAGCTTAAAACACGTAGGGAGAGAGCCCGGGTTCAATTCCCCGCTCGGGGGAAGTTATTTTTATGATATTTTTGATGAAATTTCTAATAGTAATTAAATGTACATATATGAGAAAGTTTGTCTGAGTTGTCTCTGACCGATTTTTAGTAATACAATGGATGCTGCTTAGTAATGTAATCATAGTTAATGTTATCAAATGTTTAGTGTGATCAAAATAGATTGGAACGGGCCCATCAAATACCAATGCATTACAAATTACCTGTTTATTAATATCAGTATTTCACTTATTGTGATTAATAATCGAGATGTAGGATTTTTACTTTCTCATATAAAGAGAAAGTATTATGATGGCGCGAAAATTCGATTTTGAGATTTTGATGGATTTACACGTAGGAAACAGCACGGGGAAACAACTAGATCTGTGGCACTGGTGTTTCAGTGAACATCCTTTTTTCTCAGAAAGTAAACCTCACCTCACCTCCCTCCATTTCAAAGAAGAACCTCAGTCAGATCTCACAACTAAGTGTGTTTTAGTCTTTCGATTTTGTATTCTTTTGTCAGCATATCGACATAAGTTTAAAGATTTATTTATTTTTTTTTTTTTTAAGTTAATTTCTTAAACAAAGAATGAGCCCTTAAAAACTTTATGATCATATCATGTTTATCTGAGTGTCAAAGTGATCACACTAAGTAGATTCTACTGTATTAGGTTGTATATATAACGGAGTATTATTTTGTTGTTAGAGTGAGAGAGGCTGCGGTATTGTCTACTGCAGGACGAGGGAACTTGTTGAGGAAGTGGCCACAGTACTGTCAAGGAAAGGAGTACCGACTCTACCTTACCATGCTGGTAAATATACTACTCTTATTTAACTAACAATCTATTTTCTAGTTTATAAACTAATAATAAAGAAGCTTATTTCTAATTACAGATATATGTACACTAATTCTTAGTATTTTAAAATTGGCCCTTTGTTAGTTAGTTTACTTGGCCACTAGAGACCATGATTGTTTAACGGTGAGTTCTTTTGATTGTTTGTCTGTTGGTGGGTTTACTTGCTTCCTTGTAGTCCAGGATATAGCGTCCAAAAAAGTGTCTGACTAACATCAAACTAACATTTTGTGAATACGTATATCTTTTGGTTCTTTCTAAGAATATAGGGTCGGCTAAGTTTGTCCCCGGTGGATAGCTTGGCAATAGGCATTTGAAAAAACAAACCAGCGGAGAGCTCCTATGGTCCGCCCTTTTAGGTGGAAAATGTGATTTTCATGATCCTGAGTATGAAATTAGTTAGTAGACCAACAATCAAGTTGATGGTAGTCACTTAATATGTTAGTTAGCAGTGGCGAGCGGTGCGAGGAAGCAAAGGAAGCACTGCTTCAGTAAAATTTTGAAGTAAAATGTAAAATTAATTTGTTCACATAATATGTGACATTTATAGATAAATAGATATATTTATATTATAAACTACAGCAAACGTAAAACGCGATTCATGTAATTAAAAGACGTCCCATTTAAAAGCTCGCTGTCATTGGTAACTGTGACTCGAAATACCCCAATCCGTATTCATGTGAAGCGGAACTGTGGAAGCATGGGTTAAAGGCTGCGCGCGCAATCTAACTCAGAGATGGAGGAAGGTAAGGGTTGCCTTCTAATATGCAGGTAACTGAAGCTAGCTTCAGCCAATGGCGAAGATAGCCGAGTAAATCCGAGTGCGCCCGAACTCATACGTTTGTACACGACTCCCCCTCCGTGAAAGGGCCAGTCAATCCCAAGGCGTGTAGAATATTCTACACGCCTTGAGTCAATCCCACGTTTCACTCTATTGACACTCTCGCAGTTTGTTTTAGTGCGTCTAGTGTCTACTTATTATCTTAGCCTATTATTAACTGTCTATTTATTAACGTTGAGTGTAACTGCAATGGACTTCAAATTCCGACGATCTTTCATTTAATATCCCATATTAGACCTAGACTTGTACTAAAACTAATAAATTTGTACTAATACTAAATAAAAAAGCCGTTAATAAAAATTGTTATCTTAGTTTTTTTAAACCTCTAATAATAGGCCTACAAATATACTTCTTAAATAACAAGCAGTAAAACTTTAACTGTAATAATAGGCCAAAAAAATATATATTTTTAAAGTAACAATCAGTAAACTTGGAATTAAAAACTAACACAATCCCTAAAATATTTTGTTAATGCATTTTACGATATTTAAACGTGCATAAAAATCACAGATATATCAGGTAATCTTTCAAAACGGGTTTACTGTAAAAAATTCAAAACGCAGATAATAGACCTAAGTTGGTTTTACTCCTTGTTGCTCTCGTGTTTTAATTAGTAGTATGCATATTTTATTAACTTGTTAACAATTATTTAAGTATCGTTGCTTACTAAGATATAGTAGAACTGGGTTCAAATAGCATTAAAATTCACCATTTGCACCCTATTTTTCTAAAATTTTTCTAAAATCCTCCCCCGTGCCCCCCGTCCTGCTTCACTACATTTTACACCCACCGCACGCCACTGTTAGTTAGTCAAATATTACTTCTTATCAAAGAGGTCACCTATTAAGAGACAAACTACCATCAACTTGATTGTTGGTCTACTAACTAAGTTCGTGCTGAGGATCATGAAAAGCACATTGTCCACCAAAAAGGACAGACATGGCTGCTCTCCACCAGGTTTGTTTTTTTCAAATGCCTATTGCCAAGCTATGTCCCGCAGACAAACTTAGCCAACCACACATTCTTAAAAGGCGCCAAAACATTTAAACATTTGTTTCATTTACTTATTCACAAAATTCTAGCTTGATGTTATCATCTTTTTAGGGTTTCATTGGTTACCAATAAGTGAAACCCTTATAGTTTCGTTCCTGTGTCTGTCTGCCACTCCGTACGGTTCCAATAATTTATGAAACAAAAGAAATAAAAACATAAAAATTTCCAGTAATAAAGATCGTTTTGACGCGCAAGAAAAATATAGCAAACTCAAAATTATGAACTGTTCAAATACCAAAATGACTGATATTTCATGCAAAAGAAATATTTTCTTAAAATTTTGAGTAGGGTATCAAATGAAAGGTTGAAGATTAGATTACAAAAATATATAAATCTTGTGGAAAGTGTTTAATTTTTCAGTAATTTTGTAAAAAAAAAACATTTGTCAAAAATTTTCTGATTCACAGAAATTTTCTAATTTTCCATGAAATTAGTTGGTATAAGGATACTAACAAATTTCATGTCACAATACCAAGGAAACCCTTTTTATGAGACTTTACGCACAACCAATTTATTTGTTTAGAGTATTGTGGTTTGATGTTTTGGTACTTTTGCAGGATTGAAAGACAAGGAGAGAGTGAAGGTTCAGGAGGAGTGGATGAGTGGAGTCTACCCAGTCATATCAGCCACTGTCAGCTTCGGTATGGGAGTCGACAAGGCTTCCGTCAGGTAACTAATAACTAACAGCCTGATTAATGTTAGTAGACTGATTGATCAGAGTAACCTTAGAATCTTGTGTTTATCCGTTTAATTGTCACTAATTGTTTTTTCAGAACTTGCAAGTGAGCACTTGAGTCTATTGGTTGTGCTCACTTGAAGTAACGGCTGGAACTTCTGGCTGGGTAAAGGTCTTTTTCAGGGTTCCCATGCGTCCTGGAAACCCTGGAATTTTGAGAGTGTCCTGGAAGACCTGGAAAAGTCCTGAAATTTGGTTCTATTAAGACTGGTTTCTATTACTCTCCTGCCAGTTGTTAATATTTTAATGACAAATCAGCAAAATAGTATTTATCAGGCTAAAACCAGTTAAATAATGCTTAATTTTGCTGCCGTAAGTAGATAAGCTAAATAATTTATGTACTGCTTATTGTAGGTAACAGAAGCTATGTGATCGTTCTGAAGAGCGAAAATATTTTATACCTCCAATTTCAAAAATTCCAAGACAGAAATGGGTTTCAGACATCAGGGATCATTTTTGGTTCCGTGTCTGTCTGTCTGTCTGTCTGTCTGTCCATCAATTTTTGCGAACCGCCATATCTTAAAAACTACATGTTCAATTTTAATGAAATTTGGGTGGTAGGTAATAATTAGCCCATTGTTGGTCCCATATAAGTTTTAACCTTCTGCGCCTAATTGTTTCTATTCCACAGGTGCACAAACATACATTTATTTACACCTATAGCTTCTAATGTACTAATCTGATTTGAATGAAACTTTTATAGTTTATAGAAAGTAACCCGAAGATAGCTTACAAGTGGCACGTGCGACTCGAGAACCAGCCGGCTGGTGTTTTATTAGCGTGCGTCCTTATTTGGCGGGTCTACATACGCGCTCCATCATCGAAAATACGTATTTGATTCACAGAACCCATCTTTTTCTGACTGCACAAGCCAAAATGTTCGTTTCATCGTCTGAAGAGTCGGATGATTGATAATTCATCATTTAAACCCAAATGCACTGAACAAACAGAGGAGTTCCAACAAAAGATAGAAGATAATAATAATATTAATCTTTATTTGTCGTTAAAAACGGTAACATTTCATGACAAAGTCAATAAATAATAAGGAAAAAAAAAAAAAACATTATACATTATAAATTAATAGTGACACTCTCTTGCAAATATTCATTGACCGAATAGTAAGCTCTCGAGATTAGGTATTTTTTAATACATTGTTTAAATTTATTGATTGTTAAATTTATTGAGATGCAAGTAGCACGTGCCACTTACGACCAGAACGCAGAGTGCATCATTGGTGTGAAAGACCTCTTACCCTTAAAGGATCCACTTTACTTTCACTAAGAATTACTTGAGGGTACACCTTTCTCTTCTATCACTAATCTAATCTACTGACGTTGTTTTGTTGTAAGGTTTGTGATTCACTGGGGGACACCGAGCAGTGTTGCCGCTTACTACCAGGAGAGCGGTCGAGCTGGTCGTGATGGCAAACCTGCTCACTGTCGAGTCTACCACTCGAGAGGTTCTCGTAATGCTCTCGAGTTCATACTGCGCAGTGAAAAGGGACGGGCCCCTGAGCACAAGAAAGCACAGGCTGACGCTGCTTGCAAAGCTTACACCAAGATGGTCGAATTCCTTGAAACTGTCAGGTATCAATATTCTTATTTCAGTTGCTCTTTTTTTTGTCAAAATAGTTTGAAACAGGGCTAGATTTAGGCATTGGTGATATAGGCCCGCACCTCAAAGGGGCTCACACCATAAACGATTTATTTATTTATTAATTCTTCCATTAACTTAGGTTAACTTTGGAAATTGAAAGAAAATCCTACTTATTCATAGAGAACGTGACAATAGTACATTACGCGTCGAGTGTGGAAAGTAGCATTTTGCATGCGAGTGTGGAGTTTGCACCCGAGCGATAGAGAGGGTAGTAAAAACCACACGAGCAATGCAAAATGCCGTTTTGCACGAGTTGCGTACAGACGATTTAGTTGCGATCTACGATTGTTAGATTTTAATAATAAATGCAGAAAAAAAAAACTTCCTGTAGTTGTATTTTGTGCCGAATTAATTATTTCGGAAGGCGTATTATTCTCCTCATATTCTTCATAATCACTTAAATCACTCATTGATTTTCACAAAAAACTCGATACAAACAGTTACTTTTATTAAATAAACATCAAATTAGTTATGTTAAATGTAAACCAACTCTCTAATCGTGTGTAAAGTTGAAGAATTCTTCTTCTTTTCGTCACTAGAGTGGAAAAAAAGAGGAATTATTCAAAACACTATGAGACACGCATGCGCAATTAATACAGGTGTGTAAAGAATCACTTTCTACGAATCGAAACAAAGATACAATGTTTATATTACGTATCAATCGTAGATAAAAATCTTTGTTTTAAAGTAAAAGTATTTGATCTTAGTCCAAAACATTGTGGAACTAAATCAGTAAGTTTTGATAATGAGATAGTTTTGATAGAGATCATTGATATTTGAAATTAATCATAATATCAAGTCCTGAAAGTTGAGAGGAAGCTAAGGCCTTAATCTTGGAAAATAGTTACAATTTTTTAGGTTACTTAATTTAAGATTATTTTTTTCTCTACAAAAAAATGTCCAAATGATTTTCTTGATAACTCTGAAGCAAAAACATTTACTTTTTTTCCCCTTTCAAGTACAAATTACAATACGATTGCTTATAATGATTATTGAACGTTTTTGTAAATGATTTACAGCAACTTTGATTTTTCCTTTTTATTAGAACCCAGCTTATGTAAAACCTGAAGTAATTAACATAGTTTTATAATAAATTTTCCAAGCAATGGTATAACTTTCTAAGGTAAATCCTCTGTTTTCGGCGCAACTTTTTACTTCCACTTGGCCCAACCTTTTTCTTCTAAATATTTGAGATAAACAGATAAATTGGAGCCATTTTCTAAAATGGACGTCCTACTCTCGTCTCAGGAATTTCCAGACTATTGATGTATTCATTTACAAACATCAATAAACAAATATTTAAACTTTTCGACTCAGTTCCACTATATACCCAAATCATAGCTCTGTATACTGGACTGTTTTATAATGTGGCTTAAAATCTGTTTCTTTTGACGCGTCTATGGGAGCCAGAAAGGAAAAGAATATTTGATAAATATTTTTTATGAATAAAATATTTGTTAGATCTTATTTTTTTTAAAAAAATCCTTATTTTCCTTATTTTTTTTTTTTAAGAAAAAATTACCACAAAGGAGGACCCCCACCCCCCATTTTCAGACTCCTGTTAGATTGATCTAATATTTGGTTGAAGCCAAAAGCAGGGCAAGGGGGGCCAGCACCTCATTGTCCGCTCAGGGGCCCACATACTCTAAATCTAGCCTTGGTTTGATGTATTGTGAATTATTCAACATTATCCAATGAGATTGAGATACTTGTAAACTCTTTTTGATGTATATTTATTGTTGTGGTGTACAATGGCACTATGTGAGGAGTTGTTATAACGAGTGGTTGTTTTCAGATGTAGGCACTGGTCGTTTGCCCAGTACTTTGGAGACGAGAAGCCGGCTTGCTCCAAGTTGTGTGACGTCTGTACGTCGAGTAAATCCGTCGAGGAGTCTGTCAATCACTTCCACAGCTGTGCAGTTCCAGGACTTCCTCCCCCCGTCTCGTTCAACTCGGCCAGTGTTGCCGATATGTACGGTGGAGGAAGGTTCGGCTCTCGCAAGTTAGTATTGTCATAGATCTGTCACTCCAATGTTTATCTTTTGTTATTTATTGAATTGTTTAATTTATAAAATTAAACTCTTGTAGGGGCGTTTACAAGTTCACACATAGTTTTGAAAGCGTTTCGGATCCAATTCGTTTTAAAAACGATCCGCGTTCTTACAACAAGAAATACAGGTGATCGAAATATTTGTTTTCGATATATCATAACGGTGACGTCACGAGTAAAACCTTCTTTCTTGTTACCTAATAAATCCGCGTATTTTTACATTTTTATTTACAAGTTATTAAAAGTTTTTACAGGTTCTTTATGGTTTTAACTTTTGTTTAATAACGTTTTTGCAGTTTAAAAAAAGAAACAGAAGCTCACGAAAGTAAAGCAATTGAAAAGTGGAAAAGAGTAAAATAACCTGATATCTCGATCCCCTCCACGACCTGTTCACACGAGCGTTTTGAATTCCGATTCCCCGATCCGATCACGTATTTTTAGTGGAGCGGATCTAAACCGATACGATCCGTCGATCTCCATTCATACAGGGTTTTGAACTAGCGGATCGTTCTCAAACCCGTTTCCAACAGGATGTGTGACGTAGTAATTGATTAGAATTTCCAGATGTTACAGTCAGATTATCTAAAGTTTTGACTTCTGACAGAGCAGGAAAATCCGTGGGGGAGCCAATGAGAAGTCAGGATTTTGAATTCTAGAAGGTCGGGCCAACTAGACAAACAAAAATGTCACCGGCCACACTCCTCCTACAGGCCTAGTGGCTTTATGTTTTCCATCATTTAGGTTGGCCAATCTGAGTGTCAAAAGTCAAAACTTTAGATAATCTGACTGTATCTGACTTTTTCATTTCATACATTACTAAAACCAAAATCGGCCTTAACTCTGTCCTGTCTATGTGTTGTGGTGTGATGCACTTCTGGCTTATAAAGGTGCAAAACTGAACAAAAGAAAATCCATTGATAATGGTTTTTTGTTTAATAAAAAAAATCTTGTGTACTGTTGGGGTTATTAATTAAAGGAAGCCGAGGACGTTCATAATTTCCTGCGTTGGTCTGTCAGTCTGGCGGTAACACACCTGATCTCCAAAGTTACCTCACACAAACATTTGAATCTTAGCAGTTACTATTTACTATATACCCATGCCATTATTTTTTGTTAATCTGGCAGCTCAGATTGGCCAACCTATTTGAGGGAAAAAATAAACCACTAGGAGGTTATCCAGTGATATTTTTGTTTGCCTAGTTGGCCCGACTTACTACCCGCCAAGATTTTGAGCTCTCATTGGCTACCCTCCCCATTTTTTTTCAATTTTCCTGTGCTGTCAGAATTACAAAGTATAATTGCATGAGTGTAGCGTAGCTTGGTTTTCACTTTAGTACAGTAGAACCCCGGAAATCCGAACTAATTGGGAGCAGGGTCGATTTGGATTTCTGAATTGTTTGGATTATTGGGGGGGCCTGTTTTATTGTCGGTTAAAATAATTAAATTGTTACTGGAATAGATTATAGATATGTTCTTAGGTTTCGGCACGAGAAATACCCAGTATTTCTGTTAAAAGAAAGTGATACAGAATAATATTATGATTAACAAAAACAAATCGGTTCCATAGAAATGTAGGGAGGCAAGTATAAAGGCAAAGTATTTCAAGAAATACATTAAATGTGACTGAGATAGAAGAGGGTTTTAAGAAACATGTCGACGCGGCTAAACTCAATCCTGGGAAATTTCACCAAGCCGTAAGTGTGTAATGTCTCAACTAAAACAACAGTTCTTGAATCATTTTCCTCATTTAAAACCATAATCAGCTCACAATACTGCAGTCAGTTTTACATCTTCTGAACAGTTCACATCTTTTAATATTTGTTAGAAGAGTTTTTTTCAAATAAATTTTATTCGATCAATAAATTAAACATTTTTTTTACCACTAGGTACCTGGAACTACAGGAATTATTAACAATCATTATTAGAATTGATGTCACAGAAATACACTCTTTTTAAATTACAGCATATAAAAATCAGGGTTTTCATCAACAATTTTCTCCTATTGAAAATTTTTTTTGGCCTTGTATAGGGTTTTTTAGGAAAGGTTTTTTTTTTATATAATAAACATAAAACTAAACTTTTCCTTTTTTATATTTAGCTATATTTCGCCCTCACACATTGGGGCTTCTTCAGGCTACAACATATAAGCAAATTTTTGACATATTAATAGATTAATTAACTACATTAAAAAATGTTTTGTATAAAAAATCAGGGTTTTCAGATTTGCGGGGTTCGGATTTCTTGGGTTATCTGTACTATATTTTACCTCCAGGAGCAAACACATTTTTTTCTATTTTTATTGTTCTCTTAAAGTATTATTCTTAGTTTTTGCGGTGTTCCACATTAATAACAGATGTTAGTTGTTCTTTTAATTTTTATCTTTAGATATACTAAAGAAGTTGTTGCAACAGAAGTGTTAAGAGCTCCAAATTTATTATTTTATAGGATTTGGATTTGCCTTCTTGGATTCTACTTGGATATTGTTGAAGTATTATTATATTTGTAAGTTGTTTACTTCATCAAGTCGATCTATCACTGGCCAAGGTCTACACCAGGGTATATGATTAGACTATAAACAGGAATGGAGCATATTGCTGTGTCAGAACTAAAAGCCCAATTGAATTGGTGGACAACCTTACTACAAATGGAAGAAAATATAACACCGAAGCTTATATATAATAAATTATTGACTCTAGATCAAGCCCCGTCTAATAAGATTAAATATAACTGGGTGAGCCAACTCAAGGAGATTGTGTGCTCTCTAGGATTTAGTGAAGTATGGGAACATAATAATGCTGACCAAGTCATTAAATACAATAAACAAATATTTTCATGCTACAAAGAGAAACTCTACCAGGAGGATATAAGAAGAGCATATGATTCTAAATACAATGCTCTGTATAAATACATTAAAGTCAATGAGGGGACGGAAGAATATTTAACATGGGCAATCGATTTGACTAAACAAAGAGCTGTCAGCCAGGCTAGAGTGTGTTGGTCAAACAAAGTTAGTTTTTATATCAAGGGAGATTCATATTCTTGGGACCCAGATGACATTTGCTCTATTTGTGACTTGGGGACCGAGGAAAGTTTATCCCATTTCTTCACGGAGTGCCCAGTATATCATCACCCTAGAACCCAGTTCCTTGGCAAATATATAACAGGCAATGCTACACTTGAAACGTTGCTCAGAATCGATGGGAAACCAAAATTAAAAGACTTGTTTTATTTTTTGAGCTCGGCTCTGAAATTAAGATCATTTACGCGAAATGAATAATTCAATGTAACGGCCACTACATGTAGTTTGCTTAACGAAATGATTAACCTGTATAGTAAAGAAGCAAAGAGATAAATTGCTGAATTTATTTAAATACCTCTTTATGTAAGAATAATTCTCTTATGATTTTTCTTATTTATCTTTTCCAGTTTACGGACTTTTCATTTAATGTCTAGAATGTAATTATTTTATTTTCTTACTTATTGTATAATTTTGAAATTGATTGGCATTATGGCCTTATATTTTGTAACCTCCCTGTAATGGGATTTTTTTATCCTTAATACAGTATTTATAATAAAATAAAAAATAAAAACATTATTCTTTATGGTTTCTGTTATCAGGAAGATAAAACCATTACATGGGTCGAAGATAGGAGATAACGCACCTTCACCTTCACCTTCACCTACACCTTCACCTACACCTTCACCTACACCATCACCTACAGCTACACCTACACCTTTACCTACAACTTCACCTACACCTACACCTTCACCTTCACCTTCACCTGCACCTTCACCTGCACCTTCACCTACACCTTCATCTACACCTTCACCTACACCTTCACCTTCACCTTCACCTTCACCTGCACCTTCACCTGCACCTTCACCTACACCTT
>KZ651516.1:375488-404476 GCA_001010745.2 Gerris buenoi
TTCATGATGCATATCGTTGAAAAGCTCTTTAAGAATAAAGTAATTGTTGTTATTTACATTTTTTTCAGATTTTTATTTAGGAGGGGGCAAAGTGGAAAATACAGGAAAAATATTTCTATACTAAGAAAAAAATACTTCTGTAAGTAAAAAGAGTGTCTTTTGGTGTGTGGCTTCCTTATATAAATCTTTAGTTTTAACCTTCGAGGCAAGAGGAAGGTCACTGTCCACATTAGTTTTCGAAATTTTAATTTTGGTATCCAGGGGTACGGGGTACAAATGTCAAAGTAATGACAACCCTTCATTATGCGTATCATTGAAAAGCTCTTTAAGAAGATTTTTGTGATATTTTTATTTAGGAGGGGAGTAACATGGAAAAGTAAGGTTTGTGACATAATTCCCTCAACGCATAACCATATTTTATACTTATTTATTTTACAATGTTCTGATACTTTTGTAATATACATTTAGGTATCTACTTCTTATTGATATTTTAGTCACTTAGGTCTTAATTTTTGTATGGAACCCGGGCTGCGCCGGGTACTTCAGCTAGTTAATAATAAAATAAATAATACTACATCATAATAACACATGATTTTAGGCTTTTTATCAATATATTTGGAATTTGGCCAATCCCCAAATTGGATTGGTCCCGGGATCCCGGGATTCGTTTTTATGGTCCCGAAATCCCGGGATCAAAAATTTTGTCCAGGATTGGATTCCCTACTTGAAACTGATTGTATTTTGTTTCTAATATTATGTTACATTTGATTATTGTTTCAGAGGAAACGGAAATCAACAGTATGATCACAAAGAAATTCCAAAACGGTTTCTGTCTCCGTACTGAAGCTGAAATCGACCAGTTCTGTTTAGTTTGATTTGCCTTTCTCGTTTTTTTTTTTTAAAGAAAAACACTTCCGTTGTCTGTCCGTTTGTTTTTTTTTTTTTCTCTTGTTTTTTAATCTTCAGATTTGTGAAACCTTTTTACCATTCCACAATCACTTTACCTGTCTGGATGTTTGTTCTTGATAGAATTTCGTTAAAAAAAGAAAATAAAGTTTATTAGAGTGTTATTTTATTGTGAGTGTTAACAGAATTTAGTTTTGTTTTTTTTCTCTTGTCATTAAATATAATTAAATGCATTAAGGTGCTTGTGGAATTTACCTAGCGTTAAGTAGACTGATCCAAATTAATTATCTTCCCTCTGTTATAAGTTATAAGACAAAAGAAAGAAAAAAAGTTTTTTGTTTTTAATTTATGTATTTATTATTATTATTTTTTTTTTTTTTATATATATATAAAGTATAAATATTGTTTTTAAATTACCTATATTTAAGAGGATTGTTATGTATGATATATTATTTAAGCAAACAATTTCACACCTCAAAGCGAAAAGAATTAGAACTGAAAATGTATGTAAATATAATTATTTAATGAATGAAAAGTAACTAATTGATTTTATACTGTTACGTAGGCTTGTGTGGTTTTGTATCGTAATTAAATTTTAGGTTCTCCGGAGGTTACCATGTCTCTTTAGGTGTACGCCCTAATAATAATGTAGCCCCCAGAATCGAGTTCACCTTGAGTAAGGTTATTATTGCTCTTATATAGTAACAACCTCAGAGCAAGAAAGGGGAGGATGGAACAATTCAATTGAATCTGGGTCTCAAAAAGTGGTTCATTATGCTACACCCCTATACTAAACCTCCCAAGGGGCAGTTTTGTGAAACAATATCGATATCTCGATAAAAACTCAAAATTTATCTGAAGAATAAGTGATATTTTCATACGACATTTAATATTTTTATTTTTAATACATTTTTCTTTATAAATATGTACTTTAATATTTGTTGTTAAACCTTATTAATTATCTAAAGGCAGTAACATTGTTAATAAACATTTAACAGTTCCTAGATAACCAATAGCAATCTTTAAGTGAGGTATCAAATAAATGCAACTGATAAGGATTTGTTGACAAGCGTCTGTGGTGACATAAGGACAAGGAATAGACCAATAAGGCAAGGACCAGTAACCACGTGATCAGTGATCACTTTAGTTCGGATTGAGCTCACTTGGGAGGTTTAGTATCGGGGGAGAGAATAATGAACCACTTTTAGAATCGGATTGTTTCCTCTACCCCTTCCTTACTCTGGGGTAACAACATAACTGGAGGTTTCGGTCAAGGTTTGAGTTATTTCTTGTTCAGAGCCTAATTCGGTTCTAATGAATATTGGTAGAATTAAATAGAACTGATAAAATTGATAGGACTTTATGACAAGATGTTTTTAAATTTACACTGATTTTAACATATTTTTATTAGGGATTTCACTATTGACAAAAAGATGTATTATAGAAGGGAGACTGAACAGAAAAAATAAAAATACACTCCTCTGCTGGGAATTGAAATATAAATCTTTGAATTACATGTCCTACACTCTACTAAGCTACACCGGAGAATGCCTTTTCTCTGTCCTGCTCTGGGGGAGGGGGGGGGGATATATAGGCTAACAAAAAATGTCTCTTTGGTTGGAATTATTTTTAATAAAAAATAAAAAAAAACTGTCTATTTAGGCACGTGGAGCCTAAACTACTGGGTTAATTTTGATATTTGGTATACATGTTGAGATAAATCAATACTCTGAGGTGAATTAAGAAATTAATTTTAGCTCCTCATAATATGGGCACCACCCCACTATCCCTTAAAAACTCAAAAAAGTTGTTTTTCCAAGAAAAAAAACTAGTTTCCGACATATTGATAAAAATAAATCAAATTTTGTTCAAAATAAAAAAAAAATAATAAAAAAAAAAAAACAACCACCTGTTCAGCAATTGCTTTAAAGCTTACCAAAGGTAAGCAGTTAAGTAATGCTTAATTTTGCTGCCGTGAGTAGATAAGCTAAATAATTTATGTGTCGCTTTCGAGCTTACTGAAGGTAACGGAAGCTATGTGATCATTCTGAACAACGAAAATATTTTATTCCACCAATTTCAAAAATTCCAAGACAGAAATTAGTTTAGACACCAGGGATCATTTTTGGTTGCGTGTCTGTTTGTCTGACTTTGGCTCATTTGTAAGTTTACACATCTTAAAAACTACTCGTTCGATTTTATTGAAATTTTGGTGGTAGGTCGTAATTAGCTCATTATTGGTCCCATATAAGTTTCAACCTTATGAGTATATTTGTTTCTCTTCCACATCCGCACAAACATACATTTATTTACACGTATATCTTCATAAGTAGTCGTCTGATTTTTATGAAATTTGGATTGTTTGTTGAAAGTAACGAGCAGATAGCCCCAGATTAATTTGAACCGTCTGCGCTTTCTAAAGTTTGCTAAAATTGATACTTAAATTAAGTCAAAAACACATTTGAAGTTAATATGTTTAGAATAATTCAATATTAGGAAGACAGGGGTCTATGGAAAACAAAAAAATCAACAAGTGGTCTACGGAGCAAAGAGTTTGGGATTCTACAGACTGTTATATACATAGTCTATTATCTACATAGTCTCTATTATATACGTAGTCTATTAATTACATATTATGACAAAGGTTTAATTATTAATTAAATAAAAGGCAGCATTGAATTTATGGAACATTATTTTATTGTGCCTCCTTGATCTGTCTCTGAATAATCAACAAAGGGGGGGAAAGAAAGAGAGGGGCAGAGGTAAATTTTGTAAGATATGGGCGTGCATGATCTAAAGCTGGGGGATTCCTTAGTTATACCACTGCGAAGAGAGTATTTTTTTTCATCTGCATCCCTTCTATAATTCTAATTATTAAAAATTGTTTCTCAAAGGTTGATAAATTCCCTAGTTGTTTTAAATTAATAATTATAGTGAATTAAATAGAAAAAGTTCTAAATATAGATTTAATATTCTGCTCTGTATTTTACATCTATGGAAACAATACAGACACTAGCTCACTCTAGTTTACTTTTAGTCAACTATATACTGAGTGTACTTCTCCAACTAACCACTTTACGTCACTTATATTGTTACCTAAATAATGTAAAGTTTTATTTTCTAAATTATGTGATACCTATATAAAATAAGAAACGTAGGTAATTAAAAAAATGTCTGAACACACATTAAATTAATTAACTTAAAGATTAGTTCGGTTATTAATTAGAGAACCCATAATTTCTAAAACTGCTGTTGATTGTTTGGTTTCTGCCGTCAATTAAGACAAATAGTGCTGTTTAGGGGGGAAGCTATATCAATAATAGGGCAATCTTTCTGTGCTGACCAGGTGCCCAAGAAATATTCTTGGACAATATTGCCGTTAAAATATTGAAGGTATCGTGAAACGTCTATTTTAATAATAATGTTTATTTCTTAATAAAACTGAAAGAGTTGAATTGATAACTTTATCATAAAACAGCAAATTTGAATACAATGAAATATTTTATGAACATTGGTTACTTGTTTAGGGTGAAAATGTTCCTCATATTCATTAATTGTAATAATTTGGGCAGCTTAGAGGAAATAAATATTATAATTAATCTTTTCCAAGAATATTTCCCCTCTTCGGAGCATATTTATGTCTACTGATGGAACAAATATTTAAAAAAAGACATAGGTATTAACGTGCTGAAATGAATTGCTTTCTGATTCCAACAATATAAAGAACTATGGAAATTGCTAAGCTAGAATACTTGCACTTTTTTAATGAGTAAAAAAGTTAAAGGTGGATAATAATCAAAAGTGATTCAGAAAATCTAATTTTTAGGGTCTGCTGACTGATACCCACCTTTTGTTGCCTGTGTATGTTGTGTTTTTATTCTTTTCATCCATATTATTATTTCATATTCCTACAGGCCCTCTGACGCCTCACTGATACAATAGGAGTGCCAGAAGAAGCACCAGTTAACCCAGATAAGACTGATTTATTTATTATATTTCTTTTGGGTTTCTGCGGTATTTTTCACTAGTTTAGAGTGCTTTTAGAACATTTTTGCTCAAATTTTAAATTGGTCATTATCAGTGACGTCATAATTGACCGTCCTTCTAGAAGGACGTCAGTCTTATCTGGGTTAACGTATAAAGGTGCTTGGTACTTTTTAGGGTCCGTAGGCAAAAGCCAAGGACCCTTATATTTTCGTGTCTGTCTGTCTGTCCGTCCGTCTGTCGCATGCTCTCACGGCTACACCTTTTGTCCGATGACTTTGAAATTTGGCATGTATATGTCTTGTACCTACACACACTTGTTAAAAATATAGCGACTTAAAAAAAAAAAAAAATCAAAAAAATTAGGGTAAAAAATACCCTAATTTTTTAATTTTACCCTAATTTTGGGGTTTAATTTTTTTTCGACATCGTGAGGGGTATCATATGAAAGGGTATGTCGAGCTGATAACAAAAATATATAATTCTTTGGTTATAACTATATAGGGTGAGCGCAAGTGTAGGCGTGAGCGCAAGTGTGAGCGCGGGTGTAGGCAAGTTTAAAGTGGGTGTGAAAAGTTTTTTATAATTATGCGGTCTTTTCGATGTATTTTTTATTTTATAGTTATTTTTTTTTTTAAGAATGATAATTAATCAGTCTAATGCTGCTTCCTCCTGCTGCGAAGCAGCAGGAGAGGCCACTTTAGTGGCCTCTGAAGTGAGGAAAAGTTCCGAGGTACCCCGTACCCGATTTTTTTTTAATATTTCTTCCATTTGTAGACATGAATAATCCTCTCAAAGGAGGCAGGTGCTCATTGTGCTTTGGGGGGCTTGTCTCTTCAGTTTAAAAACTATTATTAGTTTTTAATAATAATGTAATAGGTCAGTTCAGTGAAGACATGTCTCCATCTCTTGTCTTCTATCTTCTGTCTCATGTCTTTTTGGTATTAAAAGCCACCTTAATTACTTAAATTTAAATATTAATATGTACATATAGTCTAGGAGATAGCGTGCAAAAATGTGTCTTACTTACATCTAGCTAGAATTTTGTATACAAGTAATGTTTTGGTCCCTTTTAAGAATATATGGTCGGCTAAGTTCATCTGCAGGACATAGCTTGGCAATAGGCTTTTAAAAAAATCAATCAGGGGGAGAGCTGCCATGTCCTGCCCTTTATGGTGGACAATGCCATTTTCATGATCCTATGTGTGAACTTAGTTTGTCGACCAAAAATCAAGTAGATGGTAGTTTGTCTTTTGACAGGGGAACACTTTGATTTGGAGTAATATTTGACTAACTAACCTATTAAGTAACAAACTATCATCAACTTGATTATTGGTCTACTAACTAAGTTCATACTCAGGATCATGAAAATCATATTGTCCACCAAAAAGGACGGGACATGGCCGTTCTCCATCGGTTTGTTTTTTTCAAATGCCTATTGTCAAGCTATGTCTCGCAGACGAACTTAGCCGACCATATATTTTTAAAAGGCACCGAAACATTTACTTATACACAAAATTCTAGCTCGATGTTAGTCAGACACTTTTTTTGCACACTATCTCCAGGTGCTAATACATTTTTGATAAAAATGTATTTCTTAAAAAATAAAATCAAAACCAAGGATTATTTTAGCAGAAATAATGCTAAATTTAGGAGAATAGCATATCAAAATTATTAATCCATTAGTTACAATAATTAAATTAAAACCGTATTTTATGTTGTTTTTCCAACATATTTAAAATTAAGAGTAAATTAAAGGCTTGTTCCAACAACACTTCAAACTAGTCCCAAACTAGTTACTAACTGTAAGACGCATGCGCATTAGCGAAAAACGATCAATTGTGGTCCATTGCGCATGCGTCGGACAGTTGCAAACCAGTTTGAAGTGTGGTTGGAACAAACCTAATATTGTTATTTAAATGTATAGAATAATAATGAAATTTTAAGCACTGAAAATTGATGTTTACATTTGTTTTCTTCAATAAATAAATTCAAAAGGTGCTCATTTTTGTTTTTTTGTGTAATCTATTCGTTTAGATAAATATAGCTTTGAGGTGTCTTTATCTACACAAGGATTCTGCTTTCAATTCTTAGATATAAAGCATCATTTCATTATTATAGCTTTTTAATGTTCGTTAAATTTTAAAAAACAACTCAAAATAAATTGAATTTTTATGTCTTGCCATTTAACATTTGGTTAAATTTATTAGCATCATCGGAACAAGAAACAAAGTATAAAATAAAATTAAAAGAATTTTTTATATACAACTTTTTTAAATTTTCTTTCATAAATCATAACATTTGAACGTTAAAATGAAGATCGTAAACATGGTTCATGTCAAAACAAATGAAATAACTTGCGGATTTTTTTCCGAACTAACTTCCATACAGCAAAGATGGCTGAAAGTATTGAAATAATTCATTGTCATCGTGTTCTGAGGTATTCTAAAAGTTTCAAATGTCTACAGTCTATAAGATTAGAGTTGGCACAATCAAAAGGCGGGAAAATTTTGAGGGAAACGATTTTATTGGTCCCCCATGTCGAATGCAACTTCAGAAAAAAAATGCTCCACTCTACCCCTGTTCCGCAAAAAAAAAATATAACATGGCAACACCGATTTTCCCTTTTTATAACCCCAAAACTACCTCCACATTTGTCGTTTCCCGCCTTCGATTGTGCCAACTCTAATCTTATAGACTGTAGCTACTCGGGATGTTAGTTAAAAGTTGATTGTAAGATTTGCACTGGACAAACAAACAAACAAGAAAGCAAGCTAATAAAAACGTAGTAAATAAAATAGAACAAAAAAGATCTAAGTCTACTGTAAGGCTTGTTTCAAAGGAATGGATGTTATATAATAAATTTCAATACCATAAATTGACACCAACAATCTAAGCAATAGTTATACAAATTTAATTAATAATTTCAAGTACAATATACGTTTTGTTCATTATATTTTTAAATTCTATGTTTTTCATATAATAGACAGGTTGTTACACTGGAGCATTTTCTTTGTTTTGGTGTATTCAGTTTCACTTTGTCCACCAGGCAGCAGTGCAATCTGTATGGGGGCTACTTTTCTACACAACTACATTACAAACTCTTAACTTAAAACTTAATAATTATTTTTTTCCGTGGTAGGCTGTGAAATAGTAACTTTACAGCCTGAAAAACAAAGCTAAAATCAATTTTTTCGTTATGTGGACTTAAAAAATCTTTTCATTACTCCTGGCAGTAAAGAAAAAAAATTTTACGTACTAGGACGCAAAAAATGTTTATTGTACTACAAGAACTTATCAAAACTTCCGTAGGAGCGCTGATTTCTTACCAATGTGGCTCTTAGTATTGAATGTTTAAAAAAATTTTAAACTTAGAGTGTAATGCGTTGTATTGATAGCAGAAGGAAGGGAAATCTTTAAGTGATTTGTGAAAAAATATTTATTTAGATTTGTATTTCATTATGTGAATATATCATAAGTGAAATGATCATTACCTGACTTCAGTAAGTACGTACTATTCATTATCTCAAAATTAATATTTTCAATAACATACATAACATGTGACCAATACCAATTAATTATTATAATTTTAGGAAGAAATGAAGAGAATCGGAAAGATTCAAATAAATAATTCAAGAAAATAATTCATATAATGTAGGATACCTTCTAGTCGATCAGGTTTGTAAAAACAAAACTTTTTACATGTTAAAATTAGTAGTAATGATTTATCTTTAAAAATTTTTGTTAATGTTGTGTTCAGAGAATATTTACAGTTTGTAAAATCTAACATCTAAATAAATTTTGATTCCAGCTTGAGAATGACCCAAAGAGGGGTCGAAATATCGCAAAAGTGAGTTTTATTTCCTTAATGGACCAACTACTGCACCATTCTTTTTACTTCACTCCAGGTCTTTCCACATTCCTCGGCTTCTTTCTCGACTGTCCTCTTCCAAGTATTCTTGGGCCGGCCACGTTTCCCTGGGGGTTCCAGTCGAGTGCATCCCTTTCGATGGCTCCCTGGGGCTTCCTTAGAGTATGTCCAATCCAACGCCATTTTCTCTCTTTGATTTGGAATACGATTTGTTTTTGCTTGCGTAACATCCCACAAATCTTCATTTGAAATGATGTCCGGCCATCTAACATTTAGAATTCGGTGTAGACATCGATTTATAAAAGTTTGAAGTTAGTAGGTAATGTTAATGGTCACTTTCCATGTCTCACATCCGTATATGATGACAAATAACTAAAAGATGACTGATTTGATTGAAATTATGTACACACGTTCATTTTACCCAATGTCCAGGGTTTTTTTGCTGGACTTTATTCGCCTAAGTGTTCGCACACAATGCTCATGTTAAAGTAAGCTAAAATTGGAATTTTAGCAGGAGAAAAAATTTTAACTTCATCTACTCCATGAGGCAATCAACTTTTTAAAATACTTTTTTTTTTTAGTAAAACTAACACTGACACCTCTATGAACTGTTAAAGATCGCTAAAAATACTAAAGTACCTACACGTTTAAAATAGAGAAATCAATATTTGTACCGATATCTTACGTTCTAACATAACAATTATAATAAAACTTCATACACATTGTCTGTCTAAAGTACAATTGAAACAGGCATGTCTTGATACAAGCAGAAGTTTTTGTGTAGCAAAGTAATATATATTATAATATTTTAAATGGAATAGGCATGAGAGTTAGGGAGTAGTCCTGTATCCTAACTCTACTAAAACCATTCTTTTTAACTATCAACTCATCACGATTAACTTTTTTTCTCAATATTCAATACATATTTTTCGCAAGACTTGTAGTCGAGGAGATAGCGTGCAAAAAATTGTCTGACTAACATCAAACTAGAATTTTTTATAATTAATTAATTTTTATAAGTCAATCTTTTAGCGCCTTTTAAGAATATGTGGTCGGCTAAGTTTGTCTGCGGGACATAGCTTGGCAATAAGTATTTGAAAAAAATAACCAGTGGAGAGTGGTAATTTTGTGCCAATTATGGTGGAAAATGTGATTTTCATGATTTTGAGTTCGAAATTAGTTAGTAGACCGAAAATCAAGTTAAATTTAGTTTGCCACTTGGTGGGATAACATTTGAATAACTAACCTATCAAGTGATGAACTAACATCAACTTGAATTTCAGTCTACTAACTAATTTTGTACTCAGGATCATGAAAATCACATTGTCCACCATAATTTGCAGGACATGATCCTTCTCCATCGGTTTGCTTTTTTTCAAATGCCTGCTGCCAAGCTATTTCCTGCAGAAGAACTTAGCCGACTACATATCCTTAAAAGGCACAAAAAGATTAACGTGTACACAAATTTATAGCGTGATTACAGTCACATACCTTTTTGATATTTCCTTAACTAATAATCAATTTTAATATTTAAAACTCTGTAATATTTCTAACTAGCCGTTAGGCCCGTGGCAACGGGCAGAATAAATATAGTTGAAAAAAAGAGGTGAGAGATAATTAGTTATATTTAAAATAAATGAGTTTCGCTTTGTCCAATTATACTTAAACAGAAAGAGCCACGTGATGTCTTGACCATTAGTTACTTTTATTGAAATGAATGAGTCACGTTGTCCAATTATACTTAAACAAAAAGAGCCACTTGATGTCTAGTTATTTCTTATTAATTTCATTCAAAGAAAAAGAGCTGAGACATAATTAGTTATATTTATAATGAATGAGTCTCGCGCTGTCCAATTATACTTCATATAATATACTGTTTATAGGAAGGTTTAAAATAATATACTGTTAAAATAGAAAGGTTTAGGCCTTGAAAGTCAGTGACATTCATAGCTCATTGGAAGAGCGTTTGCTCACTGAACTGGAGGTCACTGGTTCAATCCCAGCTTATGGCGCATCAATTTTTAACGTTATAAATCATTTAGAGGTGAGTTGTCGTCGTCGGGACTCTACTCGATTATATAAAAGATAATATACTGTTTATAGGAAGGTTTAAAATGATATACTGTTTAAATAGAAAGGTTTAGGCCTGGATATTCAGTGTCAATGGTAGCTCAGTGGTAGAGAATTGGCTTGATACGCTGGAAGTCACTGGTTCAAATCTAGGTTTTAGCTCACCAATTTTTAACGTCATAAATCATTTAGAGGCCGTCGCCGTTGTGGGGACACTACTCGATTATATAAAAGATTATTTTTACTGTTGAATTTTCTGCTGATTGACTTAATTCTGTTCTTGATAACTCTTTAATCTTTCTTATCTGTTGTACAGTTAAATGTTAAATCAATTCTACCAATTCCATCTCTGTAATCTTTTTAAACGTGTTATATCTTTCCCTCCAAAAATGATAATGTATTGATAGAAAGAAAGCATAAGTAATAAGAATCAGTCTCTTGCTAATTTACTGACTAATAAATATATTGTTTAAGATAATATTTGTTTTTAAACTAATATTATTCTGTTTTGATTTGACGCTCATTATATTTTCTTTGCAATGTTTTTATGATAAGAAGATGAAGATGATTATGATTTTGATGCTGTGATGAAGTTCCTTGTGTTTGTGACCCCTTTGCTTTGTTTTGTGTATATATTGTATTATAAAATGTTTTAGCTGCTAAAATAAAGAGTAATGATTACATCTGTAGACTTATTTGTTTATTTGTTTATTTGTATTTATGTATTGCCTAAAGGCCGATTTGCACGTATTAAGTTGTTAAGTGGTTACCTAAATTTTAAGTGACTTGTTAGAAAGCATTTATACGTATTCACACTTAATATTTAGTTAAGCAGTTTAGTTCACTAATAATGGACGTTGAACAACGTGTTCAAGTCATAAATACTGTCTTAAATAATTTTTAAATGAGATTTTGGACGACTAAAGTATGTATTTGTAAATAATATATAATTTTTGTCGAATAAAACATTTTTAAATAATATATAAACAAAGTTCTGCAAATCTATAAGCGAGGTTCCGACAAACTTGTGCATTTAACTAAATTGTGCATGTCCAGTAATTAGCCACGCCCACCTACTAAACAGAAAAATAGAAAAATTTCTATTCTACTTGTTTAGTTTCACGCTAAATTTTAACTTGCAACTTATTTCTAAATTCATTGTTTACATGCATTAAGTCGCTAAAAATTTAGTTAACCACTTAACAACTTAATACGCGTAAATTGGCCTTTAGACACCTTATGTTTCATACTTGTTAGCAATTAAGAATGTTTTGTTATGGTTTTCTTTAATCACTTATACTTAATCCTTAAGCCGTGTCTCGACTGCCAAACTGAACAGACCAAAAGTCGAGCATTGGTCTCTGCGCATGCTCAGTCTAAAGTGCGCCTGCGCATCTCGGACTGTGCATGCGCAGAGAACAATGCTCGGCTCGTTTCCTCTGTTCGGTTCGGCAGTCTGGACGAGGCTTAAGGATGCAACTACAGTAGATCCTTATTTCTTCGGATCCGATGCTAGGACGACCATGGGGCGACATTAAAAGAAAAACAAATTACAAGGTTAAAATTCTTATCTTAGAAACATATCAGATTTTATTACGTTGGAACAATAAAAATGCATACGCAGGGTTTCTTTCATGTGATTATAATAAATAGTTCAAAAGTTTTAGCTAAAAATAAAAAAATAACTTTTAAATGGCAGCCATTTTGATATGGCTGAGCTAATTTTGGTGGGTAACAAACTTGTGTTGTTTGTTTAACTGCCAATGTAGGAGCCTTTGTATGTGCTGAATGCATGTGTACTTTCCAAATTTATTAATCAATTTAAATGTATTCATTCCATAATTTCATTTCAATTCATTAGCACTGAAGTCCTTCTTGGAATTTTTGAAATTGACAAAAATCTAAACAAATTTCCGTTCTCCAGTACGATCACATGCTTTCCATTAGCTTGTTGTAAAAGCGTAAAACCAATGAAGTACGTGATCATGATAAGGATGCCAGATAGAAATCTTGTTTCTTTAAATGAATAGGGCTGTAACTCTGGGTGATTAAAAATCAACTTATACTACAATGATAATTTGTTTAACCCGATTGAAATAAAATGAGTGAAAGGATGAATTGTGAAGAGGGAAGTTAATAAAAGTATCAACAGTTTTACTACTAATTACAAATCTTAATATATATTTATGGCAATTACAAGTATAAAAAGAAACGTACAAAATAATCATTACATACAAAACTAATCGTAATTTGATTCTATTTACAGACACGAATATTCAATATTTCTAGCTAACATGCATACAACTTGAAACTTTAAAGAAGAAACCGTCATGTCAAACTTAAAGCGACAATAAATAAATAGGTAGGTAATATTCACGGATTATTTTACTATGGCATGATATGTTGGGTGTTATCTCTTGTAGGGAGGCAGGTACTGTCGGTCAGGTACTTCAGGAGCGCTAGGTGTATCGGCTTGAGGAATGAATCCGGGGAAGGACGGACTTGACGTGCTGCCAGGGTAAGCCGGCGTCGTACCCTGGGCACCTGGGTAGCTTCCACCTGGACCTTGGCTTGGGGCTCCAGCAGTAGGTCCGCTTTGACCCGGCTTAGACTGTCCTGGGTAGCCTGAAGTCGGCCCTTGGGGTCCTGTCTGGCTAGGATAACCTGCTCCTGGTCCTTGGGGTCCTGTTTGACTGGGATAGCCTGCTCCAGGTCCTTGGGGTCCTGTCTGGCTAGGATAACCTGCTCCTGGTCCTTGGGGTCCTGTTTGACTGGGATAGCCTGCTCCAGGTCCTTGGGGTCCTGTCTGGCTAGGATAACCTGCTCCTGGTCCTTGGGGTCCTGTTTGACTGGGATAGCCTGCTCCAGGTCCTTGGGGTCCTGTCTGGCTAGGATAACCTGCTCCTGGTCCTTGGGGTCCTGTTTGACTGGGATAGCCTGCTCCAGGTCCTTGGGGTCCTGTCTGGCTAGGATAACCTGCTCCTGGTCCTTGGGGTCCTGTTTGACTGGGATAGCCTGCTCCAGGTCCTTGGGGTCCTGTCTGGCTAGGATAACCTGCTCCTGGTCCTTGGGGTCNATCCTGCTCCTGGACCTTGGGGTCCTGTCTGGCTTGGGTATCCTGCTCCTGGACCTTGGGGTCCTGTCTGGCTTGGGTATCCTGCTCCTGGACCTTGGGGTCCTGTCTGGCTTGGGTATCCTGCTCCTGGTCCTGTCTGGCTAGGATAACCTACTCCTGGGCCTTGAGGTCCAGCTTGACTGGGATATCCTGCTCCTGGCCCTTGAGGTCCAGCTTGGCCTGGGAACGAGGCAGTTGGTCCTTGAGGCCCGGTCTGTCCAGGGTAATCAGCTTGAGGTCCGGTCTGACCTGGATAACCTGCTGTTGGGCCTTGTGGTCCTACTTGACCGGGGAACGATGCACTTGGACCTTGAGGCCCGACTTGACCAGGAAAGGAAGCTGACGGACCTTGAGGTCCTACCTGTCCTGGAAAGGTTGCAGAAGGACCTTGAGGTCCTACTTGACCGGGGAATGTAGCAGTCGGTCCTTGAGGACCAGCTCCTGGGAAGGAATCGGCGAAAGGTCCTTGTGGTTGTCCTCCAAACATGCCTTGAGGTAGTTTGCTTCCCATAATTGAGTAGTCATACAAGTTCTCGTTCAAACCATAATAGTTGGGCGCCGAGCTGCAATCAAACTGATTCCACCAAACGCAAACAAAGTATTCCTGGTGAAAGATAGTTCCGTTAGGACATAGAAAGTCATAAGTTCTGTTATTGGCGCAAATGTGGAAAACCTGACACTGAGCTTCTACATCGGCATAATATCCTGGGAATGCCTGGTTCTCACAACGGAATGACGTTTCGGGGATTTCCGAGTATATGGGGTAGTCTACTCCTGGTTCTCCGGGAATTGCAGAATAATCACCACCATCATAAGAACCGTCGTCCTGTGAGCCTTGACCACCTGGCAAGAAGCCTCCTGCCCCTACTGTGGAAGGTCCCAAGCTTCCAGCAGTTCCACCAGTTACAGAACTTGGGCCAGTACTTCCAGCTTGTCCGGGTCCGAACTGTGACGGACCTTGTCCTCCTGGTCCAAAGGCAGGCGTTTGTGCTCCTGGAGAAAAGGGTCCGGGTGTTCCTGGGAACGTATCAGCTTGAACTCCTGGTCTCGACGGTTGAAAGCCTGGTTGTTGTCCTCCAGGAAATCCTGGAGTCGATGGTTGCCCAGATGGATAAGAAGGAGTTTGTTGTGAAGGATAACCGATTCCAGGAGAAGCACCGGTCGAAGGGAAACCAGGTCTTTGGGCACCAGGTTGAGACGGGGATTGTCCAGGTCCACCTTGTGCTCCAGGATATCCTTGACCTCCAGGGTATCCTTGCCCTCCTGAAACAGTGTCTTGTTGTGGACCAGTTGGATATCCGGGTTGTTGGGCTCCAGGATATGTGGGAGTAACCGACGAATCTTGTGATCCAGTTGGCCTTCCAGACGGATATCCACTACCAGGATAGCCAGGGCTGCTACCAGTGTCCTGTTGAGGTCCTGTGGGTCTACCTGAAGGGTATCCTGAACCAGAGGGTCTTTGGGCTCCTGGGTACCCAGAACTTATACCAGTATCTTGCTGAGGACTGGTGGGTCTTCCGGAAGGATAGCCAGAACCGGAAGGTCTTTGTGCTCCTGGGTAAGAAGGAGTAACTCCTGTATCTTGCTGTGGTCCAGTAGGTCTACCTGAAGGATAACCGCCACCAGGAGCTGCAGGATAACCAGGACTAACGTTAGTATCTTGTTGAGGTCCAGTAGGTCGTCCTGAAGGGTAGCCACCTGGTCGTTGTGCTCCTGGATAGCTGGGCGTTGCCCCAGTGTCTTGTTGTGGTCCTGTTTGACTGGGATATCCTGCTCCTGGTCCTTGGGGTTGTGGTCCAGTGGGTCTTCCCGAAGGGTAACCTGGTCCAGCTGGTCCTTGATTGCTAGGATATCCAGGGCTCACTCCAGTGTCTTGTTGTGGTACAGTTGGCCTTCCAGAAGGATAACCTGATCCAGCAGGCCCTTGACCACCAGGGTACCCAGGGCTGACTCCAGTATCCTGCTGTGGTCCAGTGGGTCTTCCAGAAGGATATCCCGTCGGTCTTTGTGTGCCAGGGAAGCTAGGGGTGACACCTACATCTTGTTGAGGTCCAGTGGGTCTTCCAGAAGGATAACCTGCTCCGGGAGAGCCAGGGTAACCTTGATTCACTCCAGTGTCCTGCTGAGGTCCTGTTGGTCTGCCTGAGGGGTAACCGGCTCCGGGCCTCTGGGCTCCAGTATCTTGTTGAGGTCCAGTAGGCCTACCTGAAGGGTATCCAGGATAACCGGGGCTGACCGAAGTATCCTGTTGAGGACCTGTTGGTCTGCCGGAAGGATAGCCACCAGGTGCTTGTGAATCTTGCTGAGTTCCAGAAGGTGTGGATCCGGGTCTCTGGGTGGGGAAACGAGACGGCGTACCTAGGCCGGGCCCAGACGGCCGTCCTGAGGGATAGCCCTGGAACCCTCCTTGAGGCTGGGTCGTCTGCGTCTGACCAGGGAATCCTGTATCACTCTGGGGAGTGAACCCTGACGGAGAGGACAGACCCGGTGCTGGGGTGCTGCCTCCCGAAGTCAGTGGATTCTTAGGTCTGTCGTAGTAGTAACCATTTTGATCCTGTCAACATATAAAGAGTTTTTAGATTTAATTATTATCAAAATGTTAAATTGAATAATTCTTATTTTCATAATTTCTTATTTATTAAATATCTACTGAATTCAATGAATACCTGTGCAAGAGTGCTGCTTAGAAGTATCGCACCTAGAAACAGAAAAATAAATGTGCTTTATAAAGCTGTACGAAATTACATTTAAATTTTTTTCATAATTAAATTTTATTCATTAAAAATGGACGAGAAGTTTTTAAGATTTATTGGTTTGCAAACATTGAGTGACATACCGAGAGACAGACGCGGAATCAAAATTATTGATGTCTGATGTCTGAAACGGATTTCTATCTTGGATTTTGGATTTATGTAATCGGAGACAAATTGAAGACTCTCGTTTTCGTTGCTTTATCAGAATAACTGTTACTATGGTTACTATGGTTACACGTGAAAAACGGAACGGGCTGTGGTTAGCAACGGAAGTTAGGAAATACTCAGTTCATTTTGCTTTCAAACTTACCGAAGTTAACGAAAGCTATGTGATCGTTCTGAAGAACGGGAAAAAAATTGTCTCCGCTATTACATAAATCAAAGATAGAAATCCGTTTCAGACATCAATAATTTTGGTTCCGTGTCTGTCAGTCGGTTTTGTCACTTATCACCAGTGGCGGATTAAGGTCGTCATCTAGGGGGTGGCGGTTTCGGAGTATGGAAAGCCCTAAGGAAGGAGGGGGGGGGGATTTCAGGATTCTTTTTTTGGGGGGGATATTGGGGGGCCGGGGGTCCTCCCCCGGAAAATTTTATGCATTTCTGATATGAAATTTGGTAGTCGTTGCCAAAAAAGTATGATCAAGGGGGGGGGGGCAGTCGCCACCCCGCCCCCCCCTTTAATCCGCCACTGCTTATCACTCAATGTTTGCGGACCAATAAATTTTCAGAACAGCTCCATTTCAATGAAATTTGGATGGTAGGTCTTAATGAGCCCATTATTGGTCCCATATAAGTTTCAACCTCCTGGCCCATTTGTCTCTTTTCCATATGCGCACAAACACACATTCATTTACACCTATATGTACAAGTGGTATCTATATTAAATTTGGTATGTCTACAAATCTACATGTATTTCTATATCTATATGAAATTTGGATGGTTTGTCAAAAGTAGCCTACTGATAGCCCCAGATAAATTTCAAGCGTCTGCGCTTCTTAAATTTTGCTAAATTGATATGGACTATATTTTAATTTAATTTATGTACAATAAATCTCCAATTAGTGTGGCACATAGCTTCCTCGCGTCCTATTTCGAAAAATTTAATGATTTTATACTTTTGAAACCTACTATATCCATATCATCCCTGGCAAGTCCTTTAGTGATTTTAGGTTTAACGGTTTATGAAATTCAGTAATTAAATGTAATTTGGCATTAAAAGTACCATAAATTTATCATACCCCAAGGTGAAGTAAAATGAGGGGGCGCTAACCCCCAAAAACACGGGGAAAAAATCATGGAAACAGTTCCCGACGATTTTTTTATTCAAAATATTTTAAAATATAGTCCATTTAAATACAATCCTAACGAAATTAGCCGTTTTGCCGGGAAAAATCTAGTTCCTGAGGAAATAGCTGTTAACGTACGGACGGTGAGAGACTGAGTTCGATTCCCTGCCGAGGAGAAGTTTGTTTTTAGATAAATAATAATGACATGTTCAATAATTAAATGTAACTACGATAACTCGAAAATTGATAAATATAAAACACTTGGGCTGGGTAATTATGAACTCGTATATGAGAAAGTTTGTCTGAGTTGTCTCGGACCAATTTTAGGTTTCTGTACAAAGCACAAAAAGTGGGTTCCTCAGAACGCTGGTTTTATGACGGCACCAAAATTGAGGTTGTTAATGCTACAAGTATTTAGGTGTAGTTTTGACTTCTAGGCTATCCCTCCATGAGCATCTAAAAGAACAGCTTATAGAAGCTTATGCAAACCAAGCCAAGGAATCTAACAGGTTTTTATTATTTCGAACTTTAGTCGAAAAGTCTGACTATGGTAGGTTTTTTAGTCCGACCTCAAGCGCTAATATATTTTTTGCTGACTTGAAACTTTTGTTCAAGATAAGAGGTGAATTATTGCATCTAAAGTCTGTACCTTGGCTTGATAAGGATCCTGATGAAATGGAGTGTTCAATGTGTTATAGAGGTGTTGAGGAAAATCTTTTACATTTTCTTTCAGAGTGTCCGGCCTATGCTTCACTGCGTCCTAAATACTTTGGTTCTTCTACAGTCCAAGGCTACGACATTACTGATTTAATAATAAGTAGCAACTTTCATCCAGTAATAAAATTCACAAAAGAAGCCCTGTCCCTTTCTAACAGATTATTATCATTTTGTAGCAATTTTGGTAGTATTTTTTTGTATAAGAAATCTATTATCTAAATTCAAATCATTAATAATTTGAATCATGAATAATTAAAGTTATTTTTTATTTTATTGATTTTTTTTTTTCGTAACATTTCTTTTTTTGTAATGCAAGCTCTCCGGCAGACGGCTTTGCCTTGCCGTAATTACTTTTGTCATTTTTCGTTTATTTATGTAATTCAGGAAAATAAAAGTATTTTCAATTTAAAACAAAGCACAAAAAGAAACCTTATATAACGGCTCTGTCTGTCTGTCGGTCTGTCCGTTGGCTTGTTTCTGTAATCTACTATAGCTAGGAACATAAAATTTGGCACACGGATGCATCTTCGGCATTTGAGACAACTGGACACATTTTGGAGTTTTTACACATCAATTTTCCAAGATGACGTCCCGGCCAAAATGGCGGATAACTAAAAAAAGTTTTTAGTTATCATAGCATGTTATACTTCAATTTAAAGATCTTGAAAAAGAATATGCAACTATTACACCTGATAATTTTAAATAAGTCGTACAGAAACCGGCGATTATCGCCTCAGATACTTCCGTGAAGCGCGACTTACTTGTTTTATTATAGTTTGTATCAATTATGAATATGTTTATAATGTAGGTAATTATTTAATTGGTTCAGTCGACAACTATCTTTCAGAATAATTAATTTTAAAGAAGCAATTATATTGCTTTTAATTAAGTATGTATTATATTTAGAAGGGAAATTCAGTAAAAGAAGTCACTTTCTTATCTAAGGTATAAACAATTGTACGTACACTCATATACTTATTGTTATAAATGATTCTAATCTTAATATATAGCTGAGAACAAAAACAGCATAAGCTTTATTATATTATAGCTTTACGTTATGTGTAAAATACTAACAAGTTTGTCTGTTTAGGTGTAAATATAAGTGGGATTGCTACATCATAAAAGTAAGACAATCTCGTTTTTATATTTTATAATTAACTATTTTTAAAAAAGTGAACATTTGGCTAATTAGTTATTATTGTTACATACTGTTGACACAAGTTGAGGCAATAGTGTGGGCGTTAACTACTGTTAGATGATAATTAATTTTAAAATTATAATTCATTATCAAGTCCATTAACCGGATACAGAGAAATGCAATTTACAGAGTTATCGTCTGTATTTCACACGATTAATATGAAGTTATTACGCAGGCGCAGTTAAGGCTAGACTCTACTGGTCATATCAGTAGAAGAAGGCGTGCCAACATAACACCGTGGGAATATTACTCAGTAGAATTCATTCAATTTATTTTATTTTCAGAAAGGCCCTATTTCCCGTCCAGACTAGACAATATATGTTTTATAATGAGAAAATATTAATGTGGAAGATGAATGAAGAAGATAACAAACAGCGAGTTGATAATGCGCAAGTCTCACAAATATTTTCCTTTTTCGATGACCTTAACAGAGTCTTTTTAGAGGACAAGGTCGATTACTTTCTCAGCCATTGCTCTTAGTAGATTGGTCAACAAGCGATATCTTCTTGTCAACTGTGACGGTCACTATCATCGTTATTTCTCTAACCACCTCTACCCACCTTTAACCACCTCTACCCACCTCTAACCACCTCTAACCATCTCTGACTACCTCTAACCACCTCTAACCATCTCTAACCACCTCTAACCACCTCTAACCATCTCTAACCACCTCTAACCATCTCTAACCACCTCTAACCACCTCTAACCATCTCTAACCACCTCTAACCACCTCTAACCATCTCTAACCACCTCTACCCATCTCTAACCACCTCTAACCATCTCTAACTACCTCTAACCCCCTCTACCCACCTCTAACCATCTCTAACTACCTCTAACCATCTCTAACCACTTCTAAACATCTCTAACTACTTCTAACCACCTCTAACCACTTCTAACCACCTCTAACTACCACTAACCACCTTTAACCACCATTTTCAATGAGAATTAAAACGGTCAATTATAAGCTAAACTCATGGGTTTCGTCTGCAGTAAATTATTGGGTGGGACACATTCCGGGAGGAAGGGGGGGGTCCCGGAAAATTTTAAAAGTGTGAACTCTCAAAACAGCCTTTTTATGCATTTCTTAAGTGAAATTTGATTTTAATACTTTGTCATAAACGGACTTAACTTAGAATTTTATATACAAACTTATAAATAGTAATTGTAAAATAATAAAAATAGTGCACCCAATCATTATACATTAAGTCAGTTTTAATTTCATAAGATCAGTTCTAATATATCATTATTGATCAGTTATAATATACACTAGGCATCGCGTGGCTCTATCAGTGAAGCGAGCGTATTGCCATAAAATACTAAATATTGAAATTTGTTAATCATGTTGAATGTCATAGTTGAAGATAAGTAGAAGAGGGCATGTACAAGGTAGAGTGGGGGTACTCGGTATGAAGCTTCACTTCCTACTACACGACTATAACTAATAGAATCTTAACCACCCCAGTAGCTTTTAAAATATTATTATAAATGTATCTCTTCATTACTCAAATACTACTGCTTGTATCAAGTTGAAATTTTACATACTTGTTTCAATTGTACTTTAGACGATGTAAGTTTTATTAAAATTGTTGCGTTAGAACGTAAGATATCAGTAAAATTATTGTTGTCTTTATTTTAAACGTTTTGGTCCGTTTTATAGTTTTAGCGATCTTTATTAATTCATAGCGGTGTCGTTGTTGGTTTTACTAAAAAATATTATTAAATAAATGTTCGTCTCATCGAATAGGTGATGACAGAATTTTTTCCCGTTTCGAAATTCCAATTTTAAATTTGAAGTTCACGTTTACGCGAGCATTGAACTCTTGGACGGATCAAGCTGTCCAACGTACTCATCCTGTCCTGAGCAATGGTAAAATGAACATGTGTACCAAATTTCATCAAATTTGGTCAACTTTTACTCAAGTTATCGTCTTACTTTTCAGACACACAGACAGACACACAGACAGACACACAGACACGGAACATATTTCGTTGAATGTAGGAAGCTCGCTACGCTCGTTCAATAAAGATCAGTTAATAGCGCTATGAAACATTACTTAAAATCTATTAAAAACAATCATTTGATAATTAGTTTAGTCCCTAAAAACATGTATTCTTAGAGTGGCCATGGTATGAAGTTTAGTACAAAATAGGTGGTTTGGGGGTGGATTTTGATGGTGGTCGAGCTATTGCAGCCCCCAGACAAAGGTAGGGTGGGTCTGGGGGCCCTGGAAAAATTTAGGAAATTTTAAGGATAGGGTTAGTGCTCCAAATATGAGTGCCTAATATGAGACCCCACCTTATAGAGGCTGGTATGTGCTACAGCCTGGCAAGTCAAACGAAAAACGATAGTGTTTATGGCTATCAGTAGTCTCGGAGTTAGTTGGACGCCTACCGTCGAGAAGAGAGTTTCTGTGAATTTTATTTTATTATACTCCTTATTAAAATTAATTAAGAACATCACAGAAAGCTTGTTTAAAACATCAAGGAAAAATTAACTTAAAATCTATTCATAATATAATGATAGCTATTTAGACAAGGTGAAGACATGTATTTCACTTTTTAAGTTTATACCAATCCTAACCTCACAAATTCGTTCTAGAATATATAAACGTGGTTGTTCCTAATGTGAGACCCATCACGGGCCTAACATAGGCAGGGTCTCATATTAGGCACAGTTTCTTTTATATTACCAAATCATGCCTGATTTTTGTTTTTCAGATGTATGTATTAATGCAAATACTGCCATTAATGAGGGGAAAGTGTAAAATAATTTAAACTAAAATGAAATTTTAAAATAATTTAAAAAATAAAAATGTTTTAAACATTGGTTTAAAAATCATGCAAATGTTTTAAACAGAGGGTCTCATATTAGGACCACTTTTGTAAATCTCAAAATTTTGACTTTTTTTAGATTTTTTTTTTTTTTTCTAAAGAAATATACATTTTTAATTATTTTGAAACATTTGCCATTGAATTACAATATATTATTAATTGTTTTGTCACATCAACTGTTTTGTTTATTTATTTAAATCCTGAGTTACACCAAAACCAAAAAAAGGGTCTCATATTCGGGTCACTTACCCTACATTTTCATTTTTTAGACAAAGTTTCCTCTTTTGACATCAACTGGCAACACTGATTTGGACTAATATTGTTAGTTAGTCAAATGTTTCTCCAAATCAAAGTGTTCCCCTATCAAGTGACTAACTATCATCAACTTGATTATTGGTCTACTAACTAATTTCGTACTTCAAGATCATGAAAATCACATTGTCCTTCAAAAAGGGCGGGACATGGATGCTTTCCACCGGCTTGTTTTTTCAAATGCCTATTGCTAAGCTATGTCCCGCAGACGAACTTAGCCGTCCAAATATTCTTAAAAGGCATCAAAACATTTACTTATAGACAAAATTCAAAAATTCTAGCTTGATATTAGTCAAGACAATTTTTTGGGCACAGGAGTATCAAAATTTTGTGTGTATGAAAATATCAAGTAAATTTGGTTTTTCGTTTAATAAATGAAACTTACACAGAAAGGCTTGTACAACCGTCCCCATGCCCTCGTCTTCTGAAACAAATCATGAAAAACATGTTAATAAATATCACACAAGTTATACAAATACATATTAATAAATACATAAATATAATTAAATACATTATAGGTTTAGTTATTTTTTAATGGTTATATAATAAATTAAAATTTAAAAAGAATTAATATTCTTTGGTTTAAAAAGTTATTCTAAATAATAAAATATGTTTCTATAAGATTTAAATAGTTATTTTTATGACATTCCTCTGACATGAAAAAAAAAATGAGAAAGCACAGATAATGGAAATGATATTGAAGAATGTAAGTTGAATTACAGCGGGTTTCCACGTTTCATGCATCCCTGAACATACAGGAAGTGAGAAGTGGTATCATAGGTTCATACTACTTAAGGAAATATTAAATGGTTTTATTTTATATTGCATTCGACTGTTCTTTCTGAAGAAAAATCTGTGTGTACCATTAATACCCAAATATTCTCATAGGAATGGAGAAATGCTTTTTAAAAAATATCAAAATGGAATCAGAAAACATAAATAATGTGTATAGAAAACAAGTAGATTGGAAAAATATTCCAAACAAGAACACGTAATGTTTTACAGTAGAATCCCGATATATCGTATCTTCAAGGGGTCGAAGAAATAATACGATATATCGAGTAGTTCACTAAATCGGGATTATGAAATATTGATGGTAAAAAAGAAAAATTAATGTAATAATTAAGACTTGAATTTATTTTGCACATAAAAATACACTGTGTATGATCATAAAAAAAATTAAATATGTACTTGGTTTAAAAAAAATATATAATTTTTTTTTTTTTTTTTAATTTAACCATTTGTTCGGGTGTTATGCATAGCATTTTATCCGAGTAGAACAGAAGGAGGTAAACAATCAAATCTTGGAAAAGGGTCCTCTCCTTTCATATACGTTTAACCGCGATTTTTCTCAGAATTATAAGAGTTATTCCTTCATCTAGAATCTAGGCTGTCCAGGAATTACATTTGGTTTGGACACAATCACACTCCCCCCCCTGAGTCTTTGTTTAATGCCGATCAAACGTCTCACGAGAGTTCTAATTTTTTCCCCGAAAAATGTTCCCTCCATTAGGTTCCTTTGCAATTCGGAATTATTAAAAAAACACTTAATTAATACTTCCTCTAATTGTAGTGCAGTGTGAACTGTTGTTATTTTTTTCTGAGTAGAGTAAAACAACAGATATAGCCAGTAAATAAGCAAAATCTTGGAAATTTCCCCCACCATTCATACGCTTTATTGGGATTATTCTCCGAATTATACGAGTTATAAGACGTTTATGTTCACCTCGAAAGGGAAAAAAGTACGTTATACTGAGGGGACCGAAATACATTGGTTTTATACCAATTATCGGGATTTTTTCAAGGGACTGGCAATAATATACGATTTATCGGGATAAATGATATAACGGGATATGAAATACCGGGATTCTACTGTATATAAGAAACTGGGTCGATCATATAGCAAGGACTAAGCAACGAGGATGGTTTAAGAAAAATTGTACACTTAGGGGAGAACTGAGGAAGAAAGGTAGACCATCATTACTGGTATATAGGATTACTTGTTTAAAAAGACACGAAAGAGACCTGATAAGATGTGAAAAAATATTTTATCTACGATTGATACATAATATAAACATTACATCTCTGTTTAGATTCGTAGAAAGTGATTCTTTACACACCTGTATTAATTGCGCATGCGTGTCTCATAGTTTTGAACAATTCTTCTTTTTTTCCACTCTAGTGACGTAAAGAAGAAGAATTCCTCTTCTTTACCACTCTAGTGACGAAAAGAAGTATATGAAGAAGTATATGAAGAAGAATATGAGGAGAATAATACGCCTTCCGAAATAATTAATTCAGCACAAAATACAACTAACGAATTGATGTCATCTTTATCAAAAGAGAAATACTGAAATACAAGCTTACATACAGGAAGTTTATTATTTTTTCTGTATTTATTATTAAAATCTAACAAATCGTAGATAAAGTACGGTACGCAACTCGTGCGAAAACAGCATTTTGTATTGCTCGTGTGGTTTTTACTACCCTCACTATCGCTCGGGTGTAAACTCCACACTCGCATGAAAAATGCTACTTTCCACACTCGACGCGTAATGTACTATTACAAATTGTTAATTATTAGAATTATTTTCTAAAATTGCAATAAAAATTGCTTTTTAAAATTTCAATTATTTTCCTCCAGAAGGGAGGAAACATTAACTTTCCACCCTAGTTTATAGGGAGGAATGGATCCCATTAGAGCCTGGTTGAAACAATAAGGGAGCAAAGAAACTACCCCAATAGTTTAAGTTAATAATACTAATACTGACGTTATTTTAAGAAATAATAAAATAATCAGATTTATAAACAGTAGAGCCAACTTATACTTGTGGTGTCGCGGGAAAAATTATTTATAAAAGTTGTTTGTCTCATTAGATGGAATTTTTAACCGTCCTAAAATTCCATTTTTAAATTTGAAGCTTACGTTTACACGAGGGTTGCGCGTGAACACTTGGGCGGATAACGTTGTTAAACGAACTCAGCCTGGGCATTGTTATAGTGGTCATGTGTACCAAATTTCAAGTTATAGTCATAGGTTGATTTCATGACGCTTGGTTTTGTGATGATGATTTTGGTCGTTTTTTTGAGATTCACTCCCGGGCTTCAGAACGTGCCATAAGGAACTTCCAAAAATCAGTGTTGTACGAATATCACATTTAATTTTTATTCGTTTTTTGTTTACTTCAAAATGTTATACAAATGTTTACTTTCTCATACAATGAGGCAGTATTGTGATGGCGCGAAAATTTGAATTTGATAGATTTTCACGTTTAGAGGTCCCCTGAGTGCAAAAAAATGGTTTGTCTATAAGTCGTCTGTATTGTCTCTGCAGAAGCGTGGACCTAAACTACTGGGCCAATCAAAATGAAAGTTTAATACAAATTAAAAATTAATTTGGCCACAAGTTCAAACAAATTATACTCCAAAGCAACATCGAGTAATAAATTTTAGGCCTAAATCTGGGGGCACTAACCCCCAAAAACTTTGAAAAAAAAAAAAAAAAAAATCCTGAAAACGTTCCGACAACACTGTCAAGTTAGTTCACATTTCTCTCACTACCAGCTTCTAACACTGCTTGGGGTCTCCAAAGTTTAAGCCTTTCTTTTTATTCAGTTGTTCCTAATTACCTTCTTTTTGATGATTTTTCACCGATTTTCAGTAGTTTAAACGAAATGTTGAGTTTGTTTTTGACCATTTTGTAATGCAAAACTTGAAAATAAATTCTTTAATTATTCCGTTTTATGGTTGGAATGATTTGAATTAAAAATTACACTTCATGTATACATGAAAAAGTTAGGAAAACGTATTTTCGTGGTAATCAAGGAGAAGGTACCTTGAACCGACGGACACCGCATTCGTTATCTCATCAGTATGTTTGCTTAGATGTTTTATCAGAACATAATTATCAATTTAAAGCCCGGTGCGTGTCGATCACATACATTCTGTGTGGCGTAATCAACTAACGCTTAGGCACCATATTCAAATAAAAAATATTCTTTAATGAGAAAAAAGTTACGCTTGCTCTCAGACTCGTATCTGTATAAAGTTAACGATATTTATTTTCTTTGATGATTATCTCCTAAACATTGTTCTTTTATTAATTTGCCGACCGATTTCGACAAAAGAAAAGTTTAGTTAATTTGTTATTTTCACCAGTCTCACCATCTCTGTTTCTATTTTAATTAACTGTACCTCGTTATTCTTTACTCACTGAGTTCTTCTATCTCGTTATCTTTTCTGAAATTGCGGTTTTGTTAAAAAACAGACTCTGTGAGAGCAGAGAGAGAAGCTGTTTTTTTTTTTTTTATCTTTTTTTTATGTCGACATTGATTTGTACAAATCTAATTGATATCTAGAAATGTTAATGATTGCCTCGCCTACTAAATATAATGAAAACAACACTATTTATTTGGATTTTTTCTCTTATTATTTTTGATATGTTGAAAGGTATCATACATTGTAGTAATTAAAAGAAAGGAGATAGTAAAATCATTTTTTCCGTGGTAGGCTGTGAAATAGTAACTTTAGAGCCTAGAAAACAAAGCTAAAATCAATTTTTTCGTTACGAGGACTTAAAAAATCTTTTCATTACTCCTAGGAGTAAAAAAAAAATTTTTACGTCTTAGGACGCAAAAAATTTTTTTCATTACTCCTAGGAGTAAAAAAAAAATTTTTTACGTCCTAGGACGCAAAAATTTGTTATTGTACTTCAAGAACTTGTCAAAACTTCCGCAGGAGCGCTGATTTCTTACTAATGTGGCTCTTAGTACGATTAAATTCCGCTAGATGTCAATGCGTTTTATTTATCTTTTCTTAGTGTAACCTCTTTTTAAGGTTTCTTTTTTTTTTAATCTTAAATTTAAACTAATATTTGTTATTATTATATTGATTATTGATTAATATTTAATGTTTTTTATTGTCTGCTACCTCGGAAAAAATAGCATATGCTACACGACTGTGAAGTGAGTTTTTTCTTTACCTTGGCAATATTTCCTGTCTCGCTTCGCTCGACAGTAAATGTAATTGCCGCGGTAAAGAAAAAACTCACTTCACAGCCTAGTAACATAATATACTATTAATTATAATTATAAGTAAGTATAAAGCGAATATTTAATAACAAAAATTTGAAAAAGATCTCTCTAATTTGTGATAGATTCTGATTATATAAAATATAAAAAGATGTAAGGCGCGCTATAAGTAAGTACTAAGTGCGTGAGGCGATAATACCCTGTTTCTGTACGATTAAGTTAAAATTATTAAGTGTAACATTTTAATCGTTGCAATTAAAAGAAACAACTTTTTTTTAGTCACCAAAAATTCTTAGACAGAAGTCGGTTGACATCAGGAAACATTTTTGGTTCTGCGTCTGTTTGTCGTTCAATTTTTGCGAACCAACATATCTACGCCAAATACTACAAGTCTGACTTTAATGAAATTTATTATGGTAGATCATAAACAGCACATTGTTGGTCCCATATAAGTTTCAACCTTCTTCGCCTATTTGTTCTTCTTTAACATGCGCACAAACATACATTTATTTTCACCTACACCTTTAAAAGTAGTACATAATTTGATTTTATGAAATTTGTATGGTATGTCAAAAGTAGCCAGCAGATAGCACCGGATTAATTCAAACTGTCCGAGCTCTTCACGTTTTTCTTAATTGATACTTTAATTCATGTAAAAATCAAAATAATTTTGATTTTTTTTAAAAAAAAAAAAAAGAAAAAGAAAAACGGGGAAAACAATTAAATAAATTACACAAAAATGGCTTGTAAAAGCGTTAAATCAATAAAGTAAGGGATTGTAAGAATTTTGCCACACTAATAGGTAGTTTATTTTTTACTTTTTGGAAAGGAAATCTTAAAATTCCTAGTTGTATAATGAATAATTAATATAAAAATTCCATTTTTCAAAACTGGTCTTATTTACAATTTTTTTT
>KZ651516.1:427502-455629 GCA_001010745.2 Gerris buenoi
TTTTTTTTTTTTTTTTTTTTTTTTTTTTTTTTTTTTTTTTTTTTTTTTTTTCGTTATGGTTGAAAGCGCTCTTAAATATTACCACTTTGGACCAAAGTGGTAATATTTATAAAGTTTTATTATTTTTGGTTTTTATTATAATAATTTAAATTAAGTTACTTTATGTGTTGTAGGATCCCAGAATAAAATTTATTCAGTTCTCTACAGTTTTGTACAGTTCAGTTCTCTTTTTTGTAATTGAAGTTATTTTCATTTTTTGATATGTTTAAGGCCTCTAAGAGAAGTCTTAAGTAGTACTAAATTTTAGAATTTTTTAATCAAAATCGTCGGAACCGTAGTCGAGAGATAATGTTGGAGTGTAGCACCCCCATATTTGGAAATTTGAGACAATTCATTTCTCGATTTTGCCTCAGGATATGATTTTTCTGAACATGTATGCGAAATTTCGTCAACATCGACCCAGTAGTTTAGGCTCCAGGTATCTCAAAAGACAGACGACAAACCACATTTTTGGACTCATGGAACGTTAAAACGTGTAAATCCATTAAAATAGAATTTTTCGCGCCATAACAATACTTTCTCCTTTTTTTTTTATGAGAAAGTAAAAATTGATTTGGGTTTGCGGAGGTAAGACTACCACTTGTTAAAGTGTGTGTAGAAAGTTGTGTATATATAAAGTGCATTGTCTAGTCTGAGTAGGAAAGTATGAATGAGTCTAGGTGGTGTGTAGGGGAATACTACTAGGAACCTAGTGCCGACGTGATGACGTCATACGACCTTGACCTCAGTTCATTCACTAACTCGTCTAGGCCACTTGCATCTCTATTAATACCGCATCTCTCTTTCTATTCATTCAACTCTTTTCACTCCACGCATACCACCATAATAAAAACAATTATACCTACATACTTATAGCGTAGACGCAATATAGACTGCCAATTAGAGTGGCACATAGCTTCCTCGCATCCTATCACGTGCGCTATTGATTTTTTTCGTTTTTACACGTCGTTATTACAAAATTTATTTACCTCCAGCGGGGAGAAAAAGTTAACTTTCCTCCCTAGTTTACAGGGAGGAAAGTAGCTCATTGCACCCGGTCGGGCTCAACAGGGAGTAATGAGAAAGGAGGGAATCATGAACTCTCATGATTCCCTCCAGTGTTGCCCAAGTGATAAGCACAAGTAAATAAGCTTGGTGCTAATACACATTTCATTTATTAACTATTGTTTATTGTCTAAATCTATAATGTCATCTTCACACATATCCTTCACGACGTTTGTCATGATGACTCATCAGTTAAACAAACTAAAAGTTAAAAGAGAAATCATTATTTCTAAATGTAGATCTACTCATATGGATGATTATACGTTAGTTGTCAATACACAACTCAGCTACCAACTGATCTCCCATTTATCCTAGCATAGAAATTCAAATAATTACTATCTATAATTTAATTTTAACAAGATTAAACTTATCTGGTGAATTATTAGTATATATCAATTTGTTTAAATATAAAAATGTTTACTTTTTTAACATAAAATACTTTAAAATTAACATCTTATTCAATTATTTTTTTCTCCCTTCTGGAGGTAAAATCNAGTTGCAGCGTCTTATTTTCTCTTTCAGTATCAATCATGATCAATTATCGCTGTTGAAAGTATCGAAACGGTTTCTTTCATATTATTAAAGTGAAGTCACACTTTCTGAACTTATTTTTTTGAATGACACTATTTAAGAAAATTATGATAAATTATGACAAGACATCTAACGAAGAATAATATTGTAGGATTTCGTGATTTCGGTTATAAATTCAACAATTAAATAAATATTATTAGCAATAAATATTCCGAACTAAACAATTGACAATAGTCACTTAGATTAGAGGATAATATTTATTTAGCAACTTGAGGTAGAAATATTAATCATCTAGTCAGCCTGAAGTTGACCCAAAGAGAGGTCGAAATATTGCAAAAGTGACGTTTTAATTTTTCCTTTTGACTCTACTATCAATAAGAATCATATACAAGGAAACAGATCAGACTACTAAATAAATATTTTGGTGTTTTATAGCAAAAATATTTGCTTACATATATTTTCAATTACATTGACTTTTGTAAAGTGTTACCAATAATATTTTCATTTTGGACTACCTCAAAAAATGTGGAAGTCTTTGAATTCTTGAATGACCCTCTTTTTTCGTAAGATTTTTTTTTTTTTTTTGAAAAACTTCTTAAAGAATCAATAAATATTTCTTTTATCTGATCCTATTCGTAAATTTTGAAATTTAGGTATAATTGGAAATATAAGCCCTAAATTTTAAGATTAAACAGTTATTACATCTAAACATCGCATCGCTTAGAAGACGCTTCGCTTCTTTTAAGAAATATGAGCATAGTATCAGTGTTGACTAATGTACAATTTTAAATTATTTGCTTTTTAGTGCCGTTTAACAGCTTAGGTCATTTAAGGGACGCGGTTTATTATCCACTATGTGCAATTAACATAGTTAAAGCAACTATAAAATATATTATCTCTTAATTTTCGTAAGCAAACCATAAATTAATGTATAATAAATTTTAAAGTTAGTAAGATCGCACGTAATAGTATATTATGTTACTAGGCTGTGAAGTGAGTTTTTTCTTTACCGCGGCAATTACATTTACTGTCGAGCGAAGCGAGACAGGAACTATTGCCAGGGTAAAGAAAAAACACTTCACATAGTCGTGTAGCATATGCTATTTTTTCCGAGGTAGCAGACAATAAAAAAACATTAAATATTAATCAATAATCAATATAATAATAACAAATATTAGTTCAAACTTAAGATTTAAAAAAAAGAAACCTTAAAAAGAGGTTACATTATAAGAAAAGATAAATAAAACGCACTGCCATCTAGCGGAATTCAATAATCTTTTCACTATGAAAGTAGCGCTAACGCGGAAGTTTTGATAACTGCTCGGAGTAAAGAAAAATTTTTTTTCGTCCTAGGACGTAAATTTTTTTTCTTTACTGCCAGGAGTAATGAAAAGATTTTTTAAGTCCACGTAATGAAAAAATTGATTTTAGCTTTGTTTTTTAGGCTCTAAAGTTACTTTTTGCACAGCCTACCACGGAAAAAATATTATTTATAACAGAAATAAATTAATGAAAATAATAATAATAGTCCAGGAGATAGCGTGCAAAAAAAGTGTCTGACTAACATCAAGCTAGAATTTTATGTGTAAGTTAATTTTTTCTTGCCTGATAGGAATATTTGGTCGGCTAAGTTCGGCTACGGGACATAACTTGGCAGCAGAAATTTGAGAAAAAACAAACCGGTATTGAGCGGCCATGTTCCACCATTTTAGTGGACAATGTCATGATTTTAATGATCCTGAGCACAAAATAATTTATTAGACCGATAATCAAGTTCATGTTAGTTTGTAGGTTAGTTATTCAAATATTACTGTAAATCAAATGACAAACTAAAATCAACTTGAATTTCGGTTTAAGAACTAATATTTTATTCAGGATCATGAAAATCACAATGATCCATCATGATTGATGGGACATGACCTTTCTCTACCGGATTATTTTTTTTTCTTCAAATGTCTATTGCCAAAGTATGTTCCGCAGACAAACTTAGCCGACCACGTATTCTTATTAAAGGCACCAAAAGATTAAATTACATACAAAATTCTAGCTTGATGTTAGTCAGACACTATTGTGGAGGCTATCTCCTCGACTATAAAAAATGTAATGATTTATAAAAGAAATAATGATTTTTTTGTCACGTAAATGGTATTATGTGTTAAAAATATAAAATTTAATTGAATCACACGATGTTAAAATAATTGTTTTTATATATTATGAAATATAATAATTATCAAAGAGAAAGACAGAAAAATGTGAAATTGCAGCGATGACAATAGTTATAGATGTTGGTACATCTTGATTGTTATTTTCGTAATTGAGGCGGACCTGAAGCTATGATAGTACCAAGCTTTGATGTGAAACCTGATCAGATGAAACCTCCTTGCTTTAGGTATCTCTCTGGTACTTCTTCAATTTTTTTATAGGAATTTTTATGATTGGAAACGTTAAAACTATTGATTCGGTTTATTAGAAAGACATTTTATAGATATTTCACCATATTTAGGGTATTAAAGAGATTTCAAAAGAAAATAAAAGTCCCCAAAAAGAAGTAACACTTTAACTAGAACAAGCTTTTGTAGAAATGTCTGATCAGTAATTCTTTATTTAGAATTATATTAATACATTTTTTTTACCTCCAGCGGGGAGAAAAAGTTAACTTTTCTCCCTATTTTACAGGGAGGAAAGTAGCTCATTGCACCCGGTCGGGCTCAACAGGGAGTAATGAGAAAGGAGGGAATCATGAACTCTCATGATTCCCTCCAGTGTTGCCCAAGTGATAAGCACAAGTAAGTAAGGTTAGTGCTAATACACATTTCATTTATTAACCATTGTTTAATGTTTAAATCTGTAATGTCATCTTCACACATATAACCTTCACGACGGTTGTCATGGTGACTCATCATTAAAACAAACAAAAAGTTAAAAGAGAAATCATAATTTCTAAATGTAGATCTACTCATCCATATGATTATACATTAGTTGTCAATACCATATAATACACGTCTCAGCTACCAGCTGATTCTCCCATTTAATTTTAGCATTGAAATTCAAATAATTACTATCTATCATTTAATATTAACATGATTAAACTTATTTGGTGAATTAGTAATAGTCTATATCAATTTTTTTTAAATGAAAAATTATTTTTTAAATATAAAAATGTTTAGTTTTTTAACACAAAGTACTTTAAAATTAAAATCTGATTTAATTTTTTTTTTCTCCCTTCTGGAGGTAAAATCTTGTACGTACCTCGGGAGTAAAAATCACTTGCACCCTCGCGATAATTAACTCCTTCGGCTCCACCTCGGGAGTGAACGTTATGGTTCCCTCGGCTTCGCCTCAGGAACCAACTTTATCGCTCAGGGTGCAATCACTTACTTTACTCCCTTGGTGCGTAAATAACTATTTTTTTTTTTTTGTTAGTTGACATTTTACCGTTAAATATTTTATTCTTATTATTTATTTTTGCAGTCGTTTATATTTTTGACTATTATGATTGTATTAAATAAAATGGTATAGTAAATATAAAAAAAAATTGTTTAAATATAAAAATTTTAATTTTACGTTTTGTTTTTGTTCATTTAATATTATATCTTATTTATATATGTATTTGTAATGTCTATTCCAAGCTATGTTTACAAGAAATGGTTATTATTAATAATTTTACGGGTAAAATGTTTATCCAAGAACCAATAAACCTTTATAATTATTCATGAAAAATTAAAAGTCACTTATTATAGCACGGTTGTGATGAAGTTGTAGAGAAGATGTAATATGATGATATTGAATGCAGGCTACTTTCGATGAACCATTCAAATTTCATAAAAAATCAAATTGGTGCTTTTGATGATAAAGTGTTAATAAATGTAATTGATGTAATTGATGTATGTGTTAATAAATTTTTGTGCGCATGGGGGAAGAAAAACAAATAAGCGCAGTAGGTTTGAACGTATATGGGACCAACAATGAGCTAATCATGCGGCCTACCATACAGATATAAAAATAGGACGTGTAGTTTTTATGATTATTAAATTAGCAAAAATTGAGCGACAGACAGACATGGTACCAAAAAATGTTCCCTGATGTCAGAAACGGATTTCTGTGTAGGAATTTTTTAACTTGGAAACATCAAATATTTTTGTTTCAGAACGGTCACATGCTTTCGTTACGTATGTACGCTCGGAAGCAAAATTATTTCTTCGAAAAAAGATCCATTCATTTCCTAGATATTGACGACAAGCCACCGAGAGGATTAATTTGATGTCCTACCGGGGAGAAATGAATTTTAGAGTAAATATTTAAAAAAAATTCTGAGTTGTATCCAACAAAGATCTTTTTAAATAAGTTCTTTCCTAATTAATTAATTAATACTTTTTATTAACAATTGTCACTATCAATGTTATCCATGAATATCCTTTATATAATCGAGTAGTGTCCCAACAACAACAACGACTCACCTCTAAATGATTTATAACGTTAAAAATTGCTGCGCCATAAGCTGGAGTCGAACCCGGGGCTGCTGGGTGTAAGCCAGATACAAAACCATTTGCGCCATAGCTATGTAACGAATATCGGAGTACAAAACTTCCTATCTAAATGTTTTAATTATAACTGCATAATACTTACTATTTAAACAGTAAATATCTCTTTAAATATCTATTTTAATTATAACTAATTATCTCTCAGCTCTTTTTCTCAACCATATTTATTATTCTGTTCGTTACCGCGGGCCTAAACGCTAGTATAATATAATTTGACAAAAAAAAATTTGATTGATATCGAAGTTAAGAAAATAGATTTATTAGTGTAAAGCACGCAATATTACGTTGTTGCTAATTACGAAGAAGAAAGAATATTTCTTTTATTTCTTTTTATGATATCATAAGGTCGAAGCAAGTGAGAACAAAGCATTGTAAGAGTGTGAGTCGTTCGCACGCTTCACAGACGTAATGTGTGTGAATCTCTTTAAGTTCATTACCACTCCAGTGTTGCCAAAAAAAATAATTCTATTGTCTTTTTATATAAATATACTTTTTCTTTAAAAAAAAAAAACTAGATAACCACCTAATCCTAACCTATTGACACAGTTCTAACATAATACTACGTATTCTCAATAATATTTATCTTTAAAAACAGGGATGCCAATCAAAATTGTATCACATCACTCTGAAAAAAAATATGGATCTTCGTTTAGCAATATGATCGAAATAGTTTGATTATTCCCGAATATTCAATATTATGTATTATATAACGATACGTTATGCCTAAACTGAAATTACAAATCTTAGATTGAACAATCTTTTGATTTTTAGTTAAAATTGAAGTAAAAACTATTCTTATACTGTTATTATAAAGTATTAGTCCAATAATCGTATTACTGGAAATTATTTTATTTTTGGTAGAATTTTATTAAGAATACTATATTTATTAAAGTATTATATTAAAAAGTTCGCTATATCATATATAGGAATTAGCAAACACTATTATATGCAGTGCTAACTAAATTTCCCCTTAAAATGATATTGGTTTGATTTTTGGTTGTAATTAAAGTAAACATTTTAAACGATACACCATCTAGAATCAAAATTTTAAATTTTCATTTATAATGAAATCTCTATTTGCTTATTTTCTACTCTACATCTACTCTGAACTTGGAATTGCACAATAGCATTATAATACTCCTAGCGTTATAGTGCTCATAGCGATAATATAGCGTTGTAGTGCTTATAGCACCTCTATAGTGCTCATACAATAATTTTCTATGTTTTGCATAGCTATATTCATATTTATGGCCTTTCAGATTGTTTTTGACCTGTATCAGATTGGTTGTTATTGATTTAGGAACACGATTTTAAGTGTGTTTTAGAATTCTTTTCGTAACTAGGCATCGCGTGGCTCTATCATTGAAGCGAGTGTATTGTAATAAATACGTATTGAATATTGAAAAAAATAGCTAATCATGAATCATAATGAATTGATAGATAATGCGTATAGTAGTAGTACAGCAGCTAGTAGTAAGTTCTTACTATTCCTCTAACCACACATCGCCTTTTCAATTATTATAAAATGTAACACTTCATTACTCAAATACTACTGCTTGTATCAAGTTAAAATTTTGCATACTTGTTTCAATCGTACTTTAGACGATGTATATGAGGTTTTATTAAAATCGTTACGTTAAAACGTAAGTTATCTGTAAAAAGGTTGTTTTCTCTATTTTAAACGTTTAGGTCCGCTATAATAGTTAGCGATCTTTATTAATTCATAGCGGTGTCGCTGTTGGTTTTACTAAGAAATGTTATTTAAAAAAAATGTTCGTCTCATCGAATAGGTGATAATAGAATTTTTTCCGAATTCTGAAATTCCAATTTTAAATTTAAAGCTCACGTTTACGCAAGCATTGCGCGCGAACTCTTGAACGGATAAAGCTGTCCAACGGACTCGTTCTGAGCATTGGTAAAATGAACATGTGTACCAAATTTCATCAAAATCGGTCAACTTTTACTCAAGTTATCGTCGTACGTTTCAGACACACCGACAAACACACAGACAGACACGGAGCATATTTCGTTAAATGTAAGAAGCTCGCTACGCTCGCTTCAACTAAACTAGTATTTATAAAATATAATTTTAGCAANTTTCGGTTTTTTCCAGTCGGTTTGGGCCTAAAATTTCCGACCAAACGCAAAAAACCGCTAGTCTCTATGTGGTCTAGAGTCTAGAATTAGAAGTATTTGATTATAATTTGATTTAAATTACTATCTCATTTAGTTTTTGAGGTATTAGGCTTTTTTTCTTTTTTTTTTTTTTTAACATTTTCGGGAAGCATTTTAAAAATATATTATATAAATTGATATCTCAAGATCTATTGAGATAAGGGCATATGCTTACTCAGGGTAGAGTCTGTTACACGGGTTTTTACAGTAACATGACTACATTTAATATCCCCTTTAGGCCCCCAGACATAATCAAACATTTTGCGCGAAATGTTAGCGCAGAAATTTTTTTAAAACCGGATGTCGGGGAAATCTAGTTAAAAATCATGTTTGCGCTAACATCAAGCAGCCCCATACACGGGCAAAATGTTTGACCGTGTATAGGGGCCTTTATGCCATATCACAGATAGTGAAATATGTGACATGTAAGTTGGTTGCGCCCTTGGATAGTGAGCTTTATCTTACGTCGTGTTTCACTGTCTCGATGGTACAGTGTTGTATCTCGGAATCTTAATGCACGGTCAAAATGTTTGCGCAAACATTTTGACCATGTGTGGGGCTATTTGATGCGATTGTGTAAACCGTAAACATGATGTTTGATGTGTATGTGTATAGCCTACATTTGCCCGACATCAGTTTAGCGCAAACATCATGTTTGCGCAAAATGTTCGATCGTGTATGGGGGCCTTTACAGACAGTTTTTTTTATTTAAATTTAACATTAAAAATCTAATGGCTAGTAAAATAATTCAAACAAAACGGGTACATATTACTTTAAGCATAAATGGAAGAATAATGATAGTACCTATTATTTGGAGTAGCACATATTGGTGAAACAATAATGTTTAATCTTTGTCATAAATCAATCGCTATTTATATAACCTTTGTACATAAGTAATAAGTGTTTCAGCAGATTCGCCAGCTTCGTTTACAAATATTTATTTTTTTACAATTAATATTTGCATTTTATTTTTTTTAAATAATTATAATAATTACATAAATTTCTAATTTATTTTTTAAGTATATTTCCCCTACTTTGGTAATTTAAACCCGGAAAAATAATTACGTATTAATTAATTATTTAATTTTAGCTATTAGTAAATTATTTTTTCAGTTTCCCTAACTTCATATTGAAATAAAATAAATTGAACATTACGAACATACGATGAACATTGTAATCTAATCCCCCCCCCACGCCTCCAAAAAATAATTTTTAGTACAATTTCGTGATGACTGATGAACTTGAACTTATTAGATTTATTTTATTTTTGGGAGATAATATGGTAAAAAAGCGAGTTATTTTAGGTAAAACTTGAAGGAGAAAGACATAATGATTACATAAGTTTACGAGCTGTAGAGTGACGGGACGGATACTAAGTCGTGACGACTTTGACCTGGGATGAATCTGTGTCGTGCCGGCTTAGTATCACAGCCAAGTCAACTCGACTAACTAACTTCAACCTCATCTAATAAGGTGGTTCAGTGGCGTAACTACCGAGAAGCAGTTGGAGCAATCTGCTCCAGGCGCCGGCTTAGAAAGGGCGCCACGCCGAGAGAGAGAGAGGAAAAAAAAAAAAAAAAAAAAAACTGAACTGTGGCTGAACTATAAGATAATGCGAAAACACAGCGCCCCCCGTAACTTTAGAAAATGCAAAATATGGCTCCCCCCGTAACTTTAGAAAAACCGAAAATACGGCGCCCCCCGTAACTTTAGAAAAACCGAAAATACGGCGCCCCCCGTAACTTTAGAAATTGCGAAAATATGGCGCCCCCGTAACTTTAGAAAATGTGCCCCTGCCCCTCTCTCTTGGTCTTCGGGAACAGATGAAGTGAGGACGATAAAATGATATGTTTAATAAACTCAATAGTGCGTTTTGTTTATTGAAACATTTAATTAAAGTATTTTCCCATAGATTCTCTACCTGCCTAATATTTAATTTTCCTAAACATATTAACTTCAAACGTGCGTTGTAAACAGATGACTTAGTGCTGCTCACTTTTATAGGTTCCTTTTTTTTTTGTAGAGTAGCCAATTGTAAAAAATCAAACATATATTACACTCAAATGTATATTGATAAAGCACTTAAATGCTATCATATCTACGCCAAATATACATTTTCGATTTTCGACAAAATCAGATTTATTTTTTAATTTAACTAAACATTGTTATTCAAATGCTCTGCATTAATTTATAAGCCGTAAATCAAAATCGTCGGAGCCGTTTTCGAAAAATTATTTGTTTTCACGTTTTTTTCAGTTTTAATAAATAAATTTGAATTTGGAGCTAAAATTCATTACTCGATCATATTAATTATTATGATTTACCTGAATATATAAGCTAGTACGAACTTTTTAATAGGTACACTCTGTACATACAGGGTGTACCTACATAAAGAAACTGGCGGATTCTATATGTCAAATTCAGCTAAAAATAACCAGTAAGCATTTACCCATATCTCAATAGTTCTCGAGATATCAATTAATNATTAAATTGAATTTGGTTATTTTCCGGCAACATGTTCGACGCCAATGTGGAACCTCGTCACACTTCCAAACTTAAGCCAAATCAAAAAAAAATATATGGGCCATTTCTTTTCCAAACATTTACCACATATCTGTGCTATCTGGGCTTCTCCTGGTATCCTTTTTAGAATTCTTTCTATATGTATTATTTATTTCCTCCAAACGGCAGTAGTATATTATTATACCTAGAGTATCCCTGATGTGTTACACTATGTGACTAGTTATTTCATTGAACCTTCGTCAACCTCAATTTGGGTTTTTTTCCCTGGGGTCGATTACCGTATAACATTATTATCTTCCTACAATGTTGGCCGTTTTATTCCTTAAATGTAAGAGGCTCGTGCTTATCAATTTCCAAATTTAGGTTCCATGGTACTCAGAATTATATTAACATTATGAAACACAGAATGACACTTTAAGCGGAGTAAACAGGTTGACTATCTTGACAATCAATGTGACCAACTGACGCTACAACGTTTTACGTCAAAGGTCAACAATGTATGGACCACCAATGGGCAAATTACGACCTACCATCCAAATTGTATTAAAATCTAGAGAGTAATTGTACTAATTGTTTATTTTTGCAAAATTTGAACAACAGACTCTGGACCAAAAATGTTCCCTGAAATTTTTCCATTCACACTTGATTTCCATTACCCTAGGTAAGCTATTAAACAGTAATCAAATTTTGCGTGGAAATGTACAAGAATTTGTTGGAGCAGTGGTTAATATTATCTACACAACAATACTCGTTTGAGTCTAGAAAGAGAATGAACTCATATTTTATTTTTGTTTGACAATTTACAAGTAATATTATTATTATTTAAAACAAGTTATTAAGGTAGGATTATAAATTAACCCTACAGATCCCCCCATAATTTTTATCCTACGTAAACTAATCTTAAATGACCACATCGACATTCATAACAATCACATAAACACAAACATAAACAACATAAACATCATGTATACTAATTTCCTTTCAAATTTAGACTTTCCAAAATTGCATTTAATTTGGGTGCCGAAATTGGTTTTGTTAAGAAGTCTGCTTTCTGATCGTCAGTACTAACTTGTTGGATTTCAAAAGTTTTATTTAAAACCTCTTGGTTTATAAACCCAACTTGCCGCACTAAGTGAGCAGATTTAGACGATACCGTTCCCTCCCGTGCGAGCACGACTGCGGCCTGATTGTCACACCGCAACGGTATATTTTCAATTGTTTTATCTAATAATTCGGATAATAAAGTTTTTAAATATATTCCATGTTTAATTGCTTCGGTCATAGCTGCGACCTCAGCATCACATGTCGATAGTGCAACTGTATTTTGAATTTTAGAAGCCCACGTTACTACCCCTTGTCCTAGACAGTATAGATAGCCTGACGTCGACCTTTGCTTTCCCTTCCCATCTCTCCAACTTGCATCCGCATAACCTTCTATTAACTGATTTTTATCCCTTAAATATGTTAATCCTAAATTTTTTGTACCCTTAATGTATCTTAACAGTCTTTTTAATGCTATTAAGTGAATATGTCGAGGTTCTTTGGAGTATCTGGAAAGTACGCTTATTGGGTAAGCTAAGTCTGGTCTTGTCATTGTGGATAAATACATTATCGATCCCAACATCTCTTGGTATAGTTTCTGGTCTACTGGTTCAGACTCCTCCCGATCTAAGTCTTGACCAACAGCCATTGGAATCTTTACTGGGTTGCAGTCTTCAAATCCAAATCTTCTCAATACTTTCTCTGCAAATCCTTTTTGGTTAATCGTTATTCCATTTTCTGTCTTCTTTATTTCCATCCCTAGTACGTTTCCACAGTCATCTTGTTCTTTCAGTATGAATTTATTTCTTATTTTCTGAAGTGCTTCGTTAAGTATGTTTTCGTCTGAACTTACAACAAATAAGTCGTCTGTGTGTAAACCCATGTATATTACTGACTCTTCCTTTCTGTAGGTAAATACACATTTATCACACGTTAAGCTCTTAAAACCATTATTATTTAAATGACTGGTGAATGTTTTGTTCCACACTCTGCCACTCTGTTTCAGACCGTAGATTGCCTGCTTCAGGTGACAAACAATATTTTCACTTCCTTCTTCGAAGCCCGGTGGTTGTTTCATGTAAACCTTTATGTTGTCGTCCAGTTTTCCGTACAAATATGCAGTTTGTACATCAAAGTGGTGTATGTCCCATCCTTTACTTGCTGCTACGGATACTAATGTTCTTAAACTTGTGGGTTTCACTACCGGCGAGTATGTTTCAAAGTAGTTTACTCCATATTCTTGGGTAAATCCTTGCGCCACCAATCGAGCTTTACACATTGGATTTGTATTAGGGTTTTTCACTGTAAATACCCACCGACTTTTGACGGTTTTCTCTCCTTTAGGTAGCTCTACTAAATCCCACACCTTATGTGTATCCATTGATTGAAGTTCTTTCTCCATAGCCGCTTTCCACTCAGGTATTTTCATTGCTTCTTTATAGTTGTTAGGGACTTCCAAATTCTTTTTCGTCTCGTTACTTGATGCAACAACAGATATTTCATTATAGTTGATTTTCTTCAGTCTCACATTACGGATTGGTCTTCCAGTTTCAGGTAAATTTTGATTTTTCTCTTCCCGTCTATTTTCTAAATTGTCGCTGTTCTCCAAATTGTTTTTTCCGTCTTCGTTTAATTCTTCCTCGTCGTTGAATTTATAAATGTCACATTTGTTTTCCCCTATTGGTCTGTCAAGTAAATAGTAACCCATTTTTCCTTCAAAAAATTTTACGTCACGAGACTCTATGATTTTATTTTTATCTACATCAAATATTCTATATGCGCGCCTATTTCTAGAATACCCTACAAATATTCGACTTTTAGTTTTAGGGTCAAACTTTTTCCTTTTAGATTTGTCTACCCAGAATTGACACATGCATCCAAACACTTTTAGAAATGACACGTTAGGTTTAATTCCACTAAATTTTTCTTGCGGTGTTACAAGATCATTCGTTTTGGTTGGTGTTCTATTTTTTAAAAATGTAGCAGTTCCGACAGCCTCCGCCCAGAACTTGATTGGTAATTTAGCATCAATCAACATCGCTCTTGCACTCTCCACAATCGACCGGTTTGCTCTTTCTGCAACACCGTTTGATTTTGGCGAGTATGGCGTTGTAAATTGTTGCTCAATTCCAAATTTTTTAGTTAACATTGTCATTTCGTTGTTTAGGAATTCTGTGCCATTGTCACTCCTAATTTTTTTAATTTTTGCATCATACCTATTTTGTGTCCAAATTATAAATTCCTCCATTTTTACTACAGCTTCTGACTTACGCTTAAGAAAATATGTGAATATTTTTCGAGAAAAATCATCTACAATAGTCATTAAGTATTTCGACCCACCAATAGACTCATCTTCTATAGGTCCCACTAAGTCCGTATGGATAAGTTCTAACCTATTAGTTGATTGAGGTGTTATGACGTTTTTAAACACCTTTCGCGCGTATTTAGCTTGTATACATGAAATACACGTATTCATTTTATCGTTATTTTTTATATTAAGATTTCGCAACATATTATTTTTAGCCAAATATTGTATGTATCGTTCATTTAAGTGCCCAAGTTTTTTGTGCCAGATATCAAACCCATTTATCAAACATGCACGCTCACAAGACTCACTTACAACATAAAATGCATTCACTCGCTTTGCACTCAATATTTCTTTACCACTCTCATTTTCGACCACTCCTCGATCACTCCAAAATTTCACACAATGATCATTTAAGGTTAGTTTACATACAGAAAGTAGATTTGCCTTCAGTCTTGGTACTAGAAGTACATCGTCCAGCTTGAGCTTGTTTCCCTCTTGGTGCATCGTTACTTCTCCTATGCCTTCCGATTCGATTACACTGTCATCTGCCAGTCGTATTTTCTTAACCTTTTCCCGAATGTTTTTTATTATCGAACGATCACTGGTCATGTGGCTTGTGGCTCCGCTGTCCATTATCCAGTTCGCCGTCTCCATTTCTTGTCCTGCTGTCCAAGCGATTTCGCAAGATTCTTCACTTTCATCATCGGCTGTCTTGGCTTGGTTTCTAAAATTATTTTTCGGCTTTGGTTTCATTTTAAATCGATTTTTATTATGATTTTTATTTTTATGGTTATACCAGCAATCATTGGCTATATGTGAAGTTTTGTTACAAATGAAGCATTTCTTCTTACTAGTGCCATGTCCTGGTCCAGCCTTAAACGCAGAAGGATCACGTTCAGTTTCTTCTTTGTTTGAATTTGAACGTTCCTCATCAAGTTTAAAGCTTCTTCTTACAGCAGTTATTGTCGCTTTAGTTACATTGTCGTACTGGATGGCTATGTGATGATATTTTCTTGGTAATCCACGCAACACAGCTATAACTACTTCGTCGTCTTCAATTGTAGCGCCTAAAGTCCTAGCTTGCTGATGAAGTTGTTCAGCCCGATCTAAATAATCACTCCAATTTTCGTCTCTGTTCATGCTCAGACGTGCCAAGTCATTTTTGACTTCGAGTCTACGCCGAGATGTGTCACCATCAAATCGTGATGTCAGCGTATCCATTATTTGTTTGCACGTAGTACATGTCAAGATCATTCCTACGTAGGCATCTTCCATGCTACAGGTTAGTATAGACTGCGCTTCCGCATCTCGCTTCTTCCTTTCGGCAAAATTCGTATTTCTTGGTCCAGGAGGGTTTTCTTCTAATACATCGCTTAGTCCTTTCCCAGCTAGTATAGACTTGATCCTGAATCTCCACGCTGTGAAATTTTTTCCATCAAATGTTGGAACACGTAAATTATTCATTTCACTTCACTTCACTTCACTTTATTTTTATTTTTTTTTAATTATTTTTATTTTTTATTCAGTTACTTATCTTTTTAAATAAGTTTTCTTACCTATCTTCTTTGATTCTCACTTCTTTATGTATCGTGTCGGCCCATAACCCCTGTTGGAGCAGTGGTTAATATTATCTACACAACAATACTCGTTTGAGTCTAGAAAGAGAATGAACTCATATTTTATTTTTGTTTGACAATTTACAAGTAATATTATTATTATTTAAAACAAGTTATTAAGGTAGGATTATAAATTAACCCTACAGAATTAAACAAAATCCAAGTTTCTAGCTTAATATCAAGTAAAGCTTTTCATTTCTTATCCTAATCCCTAATTCTTAGAAAATAAGATAAATACCCTGTAACATAGTTGTTCTTTCATTAAAAGGTATTTATTATTTATTTATGTTATTCTTCAAATCCGAATAAATATATAAAATTATTTCTACGATCTAATAGTATGCGAAATGAATCATATATGAAAAAACAAAAACCTCATACACCTGACGGTATATTTATGTTAAAAGCTAAGTATTTATTATTCGGAATTTATTTCTATAATATTGTGCTACTAAAGACAAAACACATTTACACAATCTGTATTTAAATGTGGTTTCATAATAAAACCACTTTTAATAATTTTAGTTAGACGGTGGTATTGACAATAAAAGAAAGCAAACACTGCTAAACCCACATTTACCACATTTGCTAACCTTTGGAGCCGGAGTCAAAGCAAATATGGATTTCACATTCGAATATATGAAATTCATTTAGAAATTAATATTTGTATATAAATAAAATTGTTCTTTTGTTTGTACACTTCACTGATTACGTATGTTTTCCGTCCCACTTTGTTAAAATGTGATTAAGCTATAAGCAAAAGTTTGGTAGAGCATCAAATGATTACGACTTGTCCGATTTTAATTAAATTTTCCAGTCAGGTAGATCACTTTTTAGCATATAACGGTGATCTACCATACAATTTATCTGCTAAACCTAACAGCAATGAAAAATATTCTTCCAATTAGTTGTGGCTTTACTGAAAATCGAAATCGACTCAAATCTTATTTGACCATAATATATACTATTCTTTATATATGTTTCTTTGTCAAAATATCAAGACAAAGGGATATTTATTTCAATGTATTTTGTGACAAAAGGAATAACACACTTCTATATAAAAATGTAAAAATATTCCGCTAAATTTAGCAATATGTTTTCTTATTTTAGCTTTATATAATTCCAATTTATTTATTATTCTTAAGTTACTTCGGTAATTGAATCATTTGAAATACCACACAATAAGACTGGTGTGTTTGTGCCATAAACGTTCTAAAAGCAAGGCCTATTCTCTCTTGCTATGTTTTCCATCCTTAAGATGGTTAGACATTTTTGTCGGACACAATTGTTTTAACATCAACAGTGGTTAATTTAATATTATTCCTATTATTACTACACAAGAAACTGTTGGTTTTATAATTTTTGTATCTTTGATAATGTCAGAAGCTGATTCTATTCTTATAAGAGTATTCCATACTGAATTATTATGGACTCAACAACTTCATATGCAACACGTTAATTAGTATTTTTTATAATGCATGATCAATATTTGGATTAGAGGTAAAGAACTCCAAGGTAAGAAGTACGTTGAACGTGTTTTGTAATGTTTATAGCAAACTCATCGAGTTCAAACCATCGCAGATGCAGATCATTTTATCAAGTGCTGCAGTGTGATTATAGTGTTTAGCCCAAACCCACTTTGATTTGTTTAAATAAGGATTTCCCTTCACCATAATATATATATATATATANTAAGCTAGTACGAACTTTTTAATAGGTACACTCTGTACATACAGGGTGTACCTACATAAAGAAACTGGCGGATTCTATTGGTCAAATTCAGCTAAAAATAACCAGTAAGCATTTACCCATATCTCAATAGTTCTCGAGATATCAATTCATTTCTTTTTTTTAAAGTGCTCCACAAAAATTTTCAAAAAATTTCTAATATCTCATAAACTAAATGAGATAAAGAAATAGGGCCAAAGACTAATTTTAAAGAGCATAAAACAAACTTTCAGAATCACTCACTTATTTCCAAATTATCATCATTATCATTTTTCATTATCAGCTACCAAGCATCTTTTAAGTTCTGTTACATTTGAAAATTTCGATTTTTTTTAAATTATCCCACGAAATTCCTGAGCTTTCTACTCTTAATTGAGGGATGTTAAAAGTGTTGCGATTTCAGGAAAAAATTCTGCATTTCGCATAAGCTTTCAAATGGTATAAATAAAGTTAAAAGATCAACGGACTAGTTTTTCGGTCTGGATCATAACCAATTCTTGTGATTTGTTTATATCCCGGCGCTGGAGTCTATTTTTCTCTGTCTGTCTCCCGGTGTTAATAACGATTCGATTATAATTTGATTTAAATTACTATCTCATTTAGTTTTTGAGGTATTAGGCTNTTGTATCTTTTATACCACTATTTATTTTTTATTTATAAAAAAAGTTAAAGTATTAAGTGTTTGTAAGTGAAGACAAATTTATTTTAAATTTCAGAGCAATGTACTAAAACTGAAATTGATCTGAAGGGTCGGGTTAAGATCGGAAACAACTTTTGATGACAATCTTACATAATGTCTTATTGGTTAATTGTTATAAATGTTATTAAAACATGAATGAGAATCAGTCTAAATCTCCTCCCCTAACAATTAACTGTAGACGACGCCTATGACTTAAAGATATTGAGCTACAGTATAAGCATCAGCATAACATTCCCACACAAATACATTCTAAAACAATTGTTGTTTCTTAACCACGGACATTTTTTTTGTTTATTGTTAAATGGTAGGATGATGACATGATCTTACAAGCAATAACCCATAAGTTAAGTTGGTAACAGAGTGCCTAAAAAAAATGTTATCGTTGATAACCATAAAAATATGCATTGCTTTTCACTTAATACCGTTTATAACTCATGCAGATTCCAGGATATTTTTCTCGAAAACGGTTGATACAATAATTTTGGAACGTTTAGATAATAGATTAAGGAGTTCTAACATGTTGTTTACATAGGATTTAGGTAAAATGTTATATTCAGTCCAAACATATTTGGTTTTTCGAATAAAGCAGGTCTTATTACTTTTAATGTCTAATAGGGTGTATTTAAGAATTTTAGATGATTATTTCCACTGAAGTAAAATATAAATTTAAGGCTAGTTGTTTACAGTATAAGAGCCTTTTGGAGTCTTTTTGGACTTTTTAAGTCGTTTCAATTTTAGAATAAAAAACACTTGAGAAATAAAACTTTCGGATTATTGCCCAAGGTTTTTCAATTTTCAAGTCTACCTTTTACAATTACAACGTGGATTCTTCTTGCTTATCTTTCAGCAACCACTAAAGATTTAGATAAAAGATATAGTAGTAACATATAAATAAAAAAAAGAAAAAAATGAAATGTATAGAGAATAAAAAAAAATGTTCAAAAAAAAAAAAAAAAAAAAAAATAATATACCAATATACAATGCTTGTATATATAACAATACTTAGGGAATTCAAAAGAAAACGAGTCATTTTGAAAATAAAGAAGTTCAATCTTCGGTTTTTCTGGAAAAACAATATTTTTTAGTCTTTTCATAGCTGTTCATTGTTCATTCTGGTATGCCCAGAAAAAATATCTTATTCTTTCTCGTAAAATACTTAAATATCTTATTCAAAGTACATTATTTTGGAGGGAAAAAAGTACCTACTTACTTAAGATATAAAATATTCCACGTTTACTATCTTAAAAAAATGTTTTAAAAAAATAGATGACTTTTTCTATTGTAATTTTTTCTTTGACAGGTTTTTTTCCTCTTTAGATTTTTATTTTTGGAAGGAGGGGGGAAGATGTTTATTTTTTTACCTAGAATGTAGAAGGTAGGAAAAGAATTCCAAACATTTTATGCTCTTAAAAAAAAGAGAGGAAAAAAAAGTTGAGATATTTCAACTGTACAGGCTTAAAGCTTGGAATAACTGAGAAAAAGTTGAGGGCAACTCTGTAAAAATGCACGCGTGAAGAGAAAATCCTTCTATAAACACACACATACACTCTATCCCACCTGAGACGCCCTTACAGTTTTTTTCCAATTTACCTGGGATTTTATTTGATTTTTTTTCTATTTCCGTTCTCTTGGTCTCATAGAAAAAAATGTTAAACCTCGGGCTAGCTAATAAACGAAAGATTCTGCCTAAAGTGCTACTGTTAACTTTTGTTAAGGAATAAGCTAGTTTCACTCCTTTTTTACCCCCTCTTTCTAACCGATCAATAAAGTTATTGAGTATAGCTTTTTTAGAAGCACTCGATTTCTTCATTTGAACCAAACAAGGTTTCTTTTGTTTCCTTTGGGTGGGAAAAATTGGTTATGAAGATAAAAGGAAAGTGCTTAAGATACAAATTGTTTTTTTTAAAAAAATAACTTAATCATTGAAAAAAAAAAAAACCAAAACGATACAAGAATTTGGCTCAGTTCTGCTATATGTATTTAAAGTTCTTATCAACTGACGTGGTTTTTTTTTTTTTTGACAGAAGCTATATGATCGTTCTGAAGAACGAAAAAATTTTATGTCTCCGATTTAAAAATTCCAAGACAGAAATCGTTTAAGACATTAGAGAACATAAATATTTGGTTTCGTGACTGTCTGTCGACGCTCTATCATTGCGAACCAATATATACTACAAAACTACACGTCTGATTTTAATGAAATTTAGATGGTTGATCATGATTAGCCTATTACTGGTCCATGATTACTGGTTCTAATGAAATTTAGATTTTTGATCATGATTAGCCTATTGCTGGTCCATGATTACTGGTTCTAATGAAATTTAGATGGTAGATCATGATTAGCCTATTGCTGGTCCATGATTACTGGTTCTAATGAAATTTAGATGGTAGATCATGATTAGCCTATTGCTAGTCCATGATTTGATTACTGGTTCTAATGAAATTTAGATGGTTGATCATGATTAGCCTATAAGTTTCAACCTTCTTCGCCTATATTTGTTTCTTTTCCACAGAGTCAAGTAGATAGCGTGCAAAAATGTGTCGGACTTACTTCAATCTAGAATTTTGTGTATAAATAAATGTTTTAATGCTTTTTAAAAATATATGTGGTCGACTAAGATTATTTGCGGGACATGGCTTGGCAATTTGCATTTGAAAAAAATGAACCGGCGGAGAGCGGCCATTTCCTGCCCTTGGTGGCAATGTGATTTTTATGATCAAGTTGATTATCTAACATCAACTATAGTTCGTCACTTTATAGGTTTAGTTAGTCAAATATTTCACCATATCAAATTGACGGACCAACCATCAATTGATTGTCAATTGACGGACGAATATCAACCTATTAATTGGGATTAGCTTGGACGTGACTTATTATCACGGAGTTGTTCCTGAAAAGACGCAGGGCATTGAATCGGGCCAAAGAAGATAAGCAGATTGTTAAAAAAGATGCAAAATTGTTCTCGGTCAGGACTAAGCTTAACGGAGGTGGTAGATTCTTATTTTATTATTTACCATTTATATTTATTTATATTATGCTATCTAACCCTTATATATATATATTTATACTTTATATCTCATGAAACTTAGTAGATGTAGAGTATGTAGATTTGGCTCCAACTGGAGGCTCGTATACCATTCTAGTGGCCACTTCGCCAACCCGCTACTTCGCAGAAAATCCGCTAGGAGCGCTAGGCCTACAACGGCGCTTCCAGTCTGGTTGGAGTCTTCCCAGTCTGCTTTACATCGCTTTGGTCACCCGCTTTTTGTCACCCGCCTACCGCCGCTTATGATTTATTAATTAATTGTTTCAGAAGTGTTAATTTAAGTTCTTTTCACCTAAGTTATTTCAAGACCGTTTTAAGACCGTGGCTCGTCCGTTTCTCGCCATCACACCACTAAACCAGGTGAGTGCAAATCTTATATTTTCTATTATCTTCTTTGTTTCATGCTATATTAATTATTATTATTATCTATCTCTTATATGTTATTTTACATCTATTTCACCTATATACAGTCCACCAAAATCGCACCTACTTCCGCCGAACCACCCGCCAGGTTGGGAACTCAGGTAGCATATTATTTGCTAAAAACCCACCAGGAGGCTTTTGTAAACTATAGATCTGTGTGCTAATCAATCAGTATGAAATGCTGATATGCGCCGACCATTATATATAAAACTTTTTTAAGGCCGAAATTGTTTGATCAACTAGTTAATATATTATTATTACAAAATCTTTACGATTTTTTTCTGAAGGAGGTCTTATCAAAGTTTTTCCTGTAGATTAATATAATCCAGTGAAGTAAGTTTTTGGTATCTTCCGGCCCTAAAGAGTTTCCTTGTTTTTCCCGTATTTTCCCTAAAGCAGTATAAAGTTGGATCAGCTCGTTGATACAAGAGCCTAGTAAGTAGATATTAGCCAGTACTACCTGCACAGACTCGGTTGATAAGAACAAGTCGACTGTCACGGCACGATTTCTTCCACCCCCATAGAGCCGAGATAAGGCGCCGAATGTGAGTCGGTTGAAAATAACGTGATGTGATCGGATAATTTCATACAAATGTAGGTAAACGTTTTGGAGACGCTCGCGTACTTCTTATCTAATACACACTGCTTTAAATGCTGATGTGTGGGGCCTCTATTTTTTTTACCATTTCTTTTTCCTTCGCTATCCTTTTTCTACTAATACATTTTATATTTCGTTTATTTCGTAACATTTTCACCCACTTTTACAACTGTCGAAAGTAAGTTCTTACCACAATAATATTACATTAGTACTGATAAGACATGTATCTTTAATTCACATATCTCCATTATTACACTAATCTTAGAAGTGTACCTTACTCTCTGAGTATTTAACTAGACTATACTATACTTTCTAATGTACACCTACAATTTGGATGATTCTGAATTTTTCAAAACATACTTAACTTCATATCAAGCTAGGTGTTATTTTGTTATCCCTTAAAGTGAGCAGCAGTAAAAATACATAATTTGCCAACATATATAACTTGCTACTACTGCAGTAGACGAAATATTAAAATATATCACATTTAAAATAATTTAGAACCTATTATTATATTGTTATATTAATATTTATGCAAGATGTCTGAATATGATACCCACCTGTCCGTATTTTAGTGATATTAACAGTTCTACTTATGATAAACCTACCTTTACGAGTATGTACTGCTTTTAGCTGTCACTCAGATAGGAAACCCTTACCTTATATACCTTTAAGAGTTATTTTCATACTTGACGATCATAATTATTGATTTTATAGGTCTTTGACGTGGTGAACTATCTACTAGTTGGGTAAATTTAGGGTTAATGTAACCCTGTATCTACACAACCCTTATGAATCACAACTCTTCAACTTAAGAAATCAATTATAATGTAGAGGAAAGAGGTCAATTATTCAATATAATTATTGTATAATTATGATTATGTGTGTTATTCAATGTAGAGGTCATTTATTGATGAACATAAAAATAATATTATGTATGTCATTCTTACAATAATAATTTTATTTTTAGGTTCGATAATTGTTAGTAATTAGTATAGTAATAGGTTAGTTAATAATATAGTAATTAGTTATTTACTCAAAATTTAGGTAATAGGTGTGCGATGAAACTTAAAAAGCAAAGAAATTTGACGTCATTTTGTTTTTTTATTATTATTATTTTGTTTTCTGTATTCTTTACCTTAGTTGTTTCGATGTGCAAAATTTGGAGAAGATTGAATGACGGGAAGTGGTTCAAAATCGGGGTAATAGATGTGCGATGAAACTTACAAAGCAAAGTAATATAAGACCAGTAATAATAAAAAATAACAATACAACTTAGATAATATTTCGAGTCTTGGATAATATTCGAGTTGTGTTTTAGCTTTTGTGATTTATACTTATGGTTAAAGCAGAAAAACAAATACTTATCAGACAAAATAAAAAATCGTGTCAAAAAACTTTAATTCCAAATAATATCATATCTTTTAATAATTATTCCATTTTGACCTTTTACTCATAAAACAATTTATTATTGATTGCAAGTTTTAATAAGTTTAAATATTATTTTCTCATAAAAAATAAACAATTGAGCAGTGTGCATTTAAGAGGTAAGGTCAATTATAGCAGCGATGTAGAAGCTTCATAAGTATAACCAAGAAATAGAGAAACATAAAAGATGAAATAAATGCAGATCAGTCAATAACAGTAATTTGATTTGCCAGCATTTCGGTGATAACTGGATTGCAATAAACGACTTGTCATTATCCGTATTCCATGAAGAAACTTTAGGTAATGAAGTTCAACACGTTTTAATTTTTATTAATAACGTTTTAAGCGAAACTATTTTTAACAAAATTATTAGTCTCTTTTTTATATGATTTGTTTCCATTTAACTAATGATAATCCAGATTAAAAATACATTTTTTTAAAATAATGATCTCTCCAATAGTTCTCAACAAATTTTGTATTTCACATTTTAATTTTGTTTTATAGAAAAAAAGTTAAGCTTAAGTGATCTTTGTGAAAAAAGTTGAGCTTAAGTGAATCTGAAAAAAAACGACCAAAATCACCGTCACGCAAAATCCGTAAGTAAAGCTTAAGTGAGCTTTACTTTTTTTTAAATTATATTTTTATATTTGCAATACAATTTTAAATTGTGCATGAGTTTCAAACCCGACAATATGAACGTTTTAGTTAATTAATTACTAGGAAATGAAAATTTTAAATTAATTAATTTTGTCACAACACTTTTTAATTCTATTTTTTATTTTTTATTTTAATTTTTCCAAAGGGAAATCAGGTTTTTTCTCGCTGAAAAAAATACATTTGTAGTAGATAGTCAGTTTTAAAACTACGGAATAACTCATGCTAGTGTTTGAATTTAATAGTAATGATCATATTAATAAAGAAATGATTAAAACTATTCTAACTTCATCTATTTAATGAGACAAACAACTTTTTAAATAAAATATTTTAGTAAAATAAACACCGACACTGCTATGAAGTGATAAAGATCGCTAAATTTATTAAAGCGGAACAAAACGATTAAAATAAAGAAAACAACATTTTTACCGATATCTTACGTTCTAACGTAACGATTTTAATGAAACTTAGTATACATCAGCTATGGTACAATTGAAAAAAGCATGTAAAATTTCAACCTGATACAAGCAAAAGTTTTTGAGAGTTAATGATTTATATTTTTGAAAGACGTAAAAATACATAATTAGTTACTTATAATTTTGTCTCTTTTCTAACTCCACCATGTATAAGTAGTTATTACTGTGATTTTATAATTTATATTTAATGAAAAGCGTAAGGAACTTCGTTCCTATCGGGTGTTCCACGACACCACACGTTTTTTTTTTTTTTATTAACTAAAGTCAAAGAATTAGGGCTGCTTAGAATGTGGACCTAAATAAGGCTAAAGTNAAGTCTTGATCATTTATTTTCTTCTTGTGTGTAAATATTTATTAATTCGCTTTCATTTTTTTATCATCTCTAATATGATTCGAATTTTATTAAATTTTCGGGAATTTTTTCCCCAAAAAATATAACTCTATTTTCCACTTTTTCTTTCTTTTATTGCGAGTTACTCTCTGCATTTTTTTTTTTTTTTTTTTTTTTTTTTTTTTTTTTTTTTTTTTTTTTTGGAGTTTGTGAAACTACTGCTTATTAAGATTTATTTTGTCTTTTGTATACTTATGCAAGTGTCATTTACACGTTCATGACCGAAAATTTGCTTCGTATCCCGCAGTGCCGGATCGAGTTCTGTTTGTATCAACTTGAAATTTTACATGCCTACTTCAATTGTACTTTTTCTCTATTATAAACGTTTAGCTCCGGTTTAATAAGTTTGGCGGTTTTTAACACTTCATAGCAGTGTCGGTGTTGGTTTTACTATAAAATGTATTTAAAATGTATCTATAAAAGTTGTTTGATTCATTGAATAGATGAAGTGAGAACTTTTTCCCCTACTATAATTCCAATTTTACATTTAAAGTCCAAATTTACGCGAGCGTTGCGTGCGAACGCTTGGGCGGATAACGTTGCCCATCGACCTGGTTCTAGGAATCGGTAAAATGAACATGTGTACCGAATTTTAACTAAATCTGTCTTCTTTTTCTTAAGTTATTGCGATTGGTAAATTTCGTGACTGATGTGCCATAAGAAACAACACATTTTTTCGATCGAAAAAAAGAAATCTCAGTGTAAACCAATGACGCATATACTTAATGCGAATAAAATGTTGTCCTGTAGTATTTTTAGGTATTAATTCATGCGTTGTAATATGAATTTTCTACAATTATTTGCTATTTTAAGTTACTGATTTACCTAATGAGTTACTTTTATCAATAATAAAATTTTAATAACCCCCCTCTCTCCCTCCGCGTATTTCTGGAGAATCCAACACGTAATTGTAGTGTTATCGGGATGATCAAACACATTGTTTCCTGGGGGGGGGGAATTATTATTCAAACGACTCTTTAATATTAAACACTGCAAACACATTTACCCACGCCCCCTCTTTAATTAACTGTTTAAATATTGATACAGTCACTTCTAAAATGTTTAACTGATTGAAACAAATAGCGTCTGCCACAATTATCGTCTAACAGTTTAATAAATATAATAAAACTTTCTTAAACAGAAACCTGGAAAAGAAGATGATATAATACCAGGCTTAATGTTATTGAAGAACTTATAGATAACACTAGTATTTTGTACTAGAAGAGTTCTTTCTTTGCATGAAATTTCATATTGGGGTATACACCATGGCAGCTACTACCTGCCTATACTATATTTGGTTGTCCTGACCAATTTTAATGAAGGCTTTGATAAATGAACTTTAAAAATTACACACTAAATAGAGGCGCCAGACATATTGGACCTCGTTATTAAATATGTCTTAAAGTGTATACGCAAAGCCTTTCGGCAAAAGCTCTTAAATATAAATAATTAAAAAATTACGACTTACAATAAGTTTATTATGAATTATTACAAGCCATTTCGTTTAATAGTATGGCTTTAATGATGCACGACAAAGAGTTCGGGCTGTCTTAAATTATGAAACAAATGCAATATGATTTTTGACCCAAAAGCAAATAAGACACGAAGGCCCATTTAGGCTTGTAACATTATACAATGTATATCCTAGTACTCAAAAGAGCGCAAAAATCCTAAGAATAGTGAGATTTTCCTTATAAATAAATATATACATAAAAAGGCATTACTTAATACTAGAGAAAAAAAAAAACTCTTTTGACCGTTAATTTATAATTATTATATAAATAAGGAAATAATTACTAAAATGACAGAACACTACTTTTAAACCATTAATTTAAAATTGTCAGTTTATTTTATTAATTAATATTAAACAGTTAGTATTATCTTTGATTTGATTACAACTCACTGGTGAGAGATATAAATAGTAGAATGCTCCTTATAAAATGTGTGTCAAGTACGTCACACTGCACAATAATATATTTTTTTATTAGCTAGATAATAAAACACATTCCCCATGCTCTCTCTTTAATTAACTGTTTAAATATTGATACAGTCTCCTCTCAAAAGTTTAAACGAAATAAATAGCGTCTGCCACAATTATTATTATCCAACAGGTTGATAAATAAAATAAAACGGAAATCTATAATACCAGGCTTAATTTTATTTAAGAACTTATAGATTATATTTTAGTACTATCTTCACATTAAATTATGGCAGCAACTACCTGCCTATACTGTACTTTGTTATTCCGACCATTTTTGTATGAAGGCTTTAGAAAATAACTTTAAATAATTACGGCTTACAATAAGTTTAAGAGATAGTAAACAGATACAAAATAATGGTGATTCACCATACAAATACATACATAAAAAGGTTAGTACTTAAAACCAGAGATAAAAAAACATCTCTTTTTAACGACAATTTTTAATTAGTATTTATAAGGAAATAACCATTGAAACTCACTGGTGTGAGATTTAAATATGTACCCTGGTAGGTTTTTCTTTAAAAGGTTATAGCGCTTAAGAAAGACTTGTGTCAGGAACGCCATCTGTCGTGTGACTGGTTTCCGTTTTCTGTGCCGAGTACCTACTGCGATCTAGCGGATTCTCCGATGAACTACCTTCCCGTATTCAGAGTCATATCTATCCTTCTTTATCACAGAATCATATTTATTTTATTTTCTTTTCCTCATATCTTCGGTTTTATTCTAGCTAGAAAATTCATTTATACATCTAAATTCTTATTTTCTTTTTCTTTAATTTTCTAGGCCTGTTTCATTCTTTTCAGTTTCGACCAGTATTTTAGTTTTACTTTTGTTATTAGCAACACTGCTTGGAAGCGCCGTT
>KZ651517.1:0-19940 GCA_001010745.2 Gerris buenoi
AAAAAAAAATTATTTAAATTAGATATAAATTGTATGTGGCGTGAAACATTATCAGCAAAACCAATTTAGTTATTCATTTGCCACGTGCCTTCATTTAATAATAAAAAAATGCAGATTTTTGATTTATTTGTTTTCTCAATTTTAAAATGAATGACATAATCGTCTCGCTAATTATTTTATCTCGAAAGAAAGTATTTGTAGTTCATTGATGATACCTAATCTTGATCAAAATTACAATTAGATTTAATTGTTGCAGAAAATCAGATTCCATTAAAATAACTGAAAATTCCATTATAAAGATAAATACACTAGCTTAGAATTCCCAGGCTTCGTTGCGGAGTGTGTAATTTTTAATGTATATATATATTAACCTTGATGCCACAGAGTTTCTAAATCCCTCCTCCCTTATTTTTATACTCTCTGCTCATGGATGCAATAATTTTTATCAATACCAAATTAGTAAGTTTCTTCGACAACTGGGGAAAAAGTTTTAAAAGTTAACCTTCCGAAATTGCAGAAACGAATACTGCGACATTAGCGAAAGTTGTAAATCTAATAAATGGAAGCTAATTTCACAATTTCAAGGCTATATCAAATGTTAATTGTCATAATATGGTATATAATTGGCCTCAAATGTGGAATTAAAACAATTTTTCTTTGCGAGCACTTAAGGGGTAAGAGGAACCTACCTAAAAAATGTTATGGTTATAGGTTCAGTGGTGTCACAGAATCGCGATGTGTCTGTCAGTCGATGGTATTTAGATTTTATAGGTATATGCTAGCCTGCCAAATAAGTTTACATTATTTTGGAGATGTTAATTTAATCGAATATATATAAATGCATGTTTATAGATGAAGATGATACCATAAATTATTCTATATTGTGTTATTGTATGGGTCGAGGTGGAGTCGAAATATAGCCATATGACATAGAAGAGTCTGTTGTTTTTTTTAAATCCCGGAGGACCCATACAATACCACAATATAAATTATTTTTTTACGTCCCTAATAGTAAAGCATAAGGCCCTTACAATTAGGGATTGGCTACTTTACACATTCACTCAATGTGATCATCAGTATGATATAGAATGTCTCACCTCTCTGGAAATTTTATAAGTAGATTTTGGTATAGAGGTTTTAGGCGAGCACGTCGTTAACCCTCAACTTCGCCGATCCTGAATTGTAGGTTTATTAAAAAAAAATTGGTGGAATTAAGAATGACGGCTCTACATTAAAAGTATCTTGATTTATTTAATACCCTGCATTTTATCTCTAGTGGCCTATAATTTGTCTTTAGAAGGAAATAAGAATGCTCAAATTAGACATTTCTTTATTTTTCTTTATCACAGCTCTATACATTGTTTCCTATTCAACTTTATAGAAACAGTGCTTAAACATGAATTTTATAAATAATCAATTGAACTTCTAATCAAGCATTATAATTACTAATTCAGTATATTGTGATGATTCGTTTACAATAATTATTTGAATGATAAAGCTAGAACGAGTGAGAAAGCTTGATATTAACATTGCCTAGGCCTAGAAGCATAGGGCATCATTTCATGTAGTCAAAACTAGGCTTTGAGTAGACTTGTTGCACTCAAGTTGAAGTTGGTCATGTACAAGATGGTAGAATAGAGTAGTATTTCATTTCACCTTGGGTCATGTAAACTAGGTCTGCTTGTGGTTATTGTAAATCTTCAACGGTATTTCATTCTTAGAACAAGAAGATGTCCCTAGCAGTGGAAGCGTACACATCAGTACCTAATGCTACACTAGTTAATACCAACCACTGCTTAATCTTAAGGTCTGAAAAAATAACTAGTTTTATTCAGAGAATTGAGACATTTTCCATACTAGTGATCGATAGTCCAGTGAAGACCTTTGGAATTATAAAACAAGAAAAATATAAATATAGATTAAATAACATTGTATTCAATGGAGATAGGAAAGAAGTTTTTAAGTGTATTACTAATAATATCTATTTCTAAGTATATATATTTTTATTTAACATTAAATTTCCCTAAAAAAGGCTTATATTTTAGGCTTATCGTGATATTATTTAAATTCAATCCAGTAACAATTATACAATACTGTTTTGATATATAAATTGCATGGCTTCTTTTTAGGTCATTAGAGAGTTGTTTTTATATCTAATTGTTACATCCACCATTCAGTAAAGACAAAAGTCGTCAGAATATGAAACTTATCTTAATAAATCCAAACGTTTGCATCTATTCGTAGACATCATACATCGTGGTTCTTATGATTTTTATCAATTTATATTTTAGACTAATGTCTGGAAGATGGATAGAAATAGCTGACTTGGCTGTTGATTTGATAAGAGAGTACTCGCGTGTAGTCATGTTATATAAAGAGGGTGATAAGAAGCGAGTACTCAGTACTAACCGCACAAAGAGGGCTGAGCATAGTACTCCAACATGAAGTGGTTTATCTGTCTTACGGTCCTTCTGGCCGTTTCCAACGTCCACTCTAGATCTAGATCACATTCATCTGAGGAAACATCCCAGGAAGAAGGGCAAGGTAATTGGTTTTTCTATAACATCTCCACTAAAAAAATTTTTTTTTTTTTTATTTTTATTTTTTTTTTTTAGGAGCGAATCAGCTATCAGGTGATTCGATATTTAGTGAGCTATTTGTCAAATATCTCACTTTTGTGTTTTTTGTTTGGACTATAGCATCTGAGCATTCATCATTTAAAAATTTGTTGTATACTTATATACGTAAAAATCGATATATGGTTTTGGAAACTTTTATTGTTGGTGTGAAATTATAATTCTATACCATAATAATAAATTATTACATTTTCATAAACATCAAGTTAAAAGGAGAAGTACCAATAAAGCTATCAGTATTAAAAAATCATTCTAGCACTTATTCTTATTAGTGAAAGTGTAAAATCTTTAGATTAGTAAGTTTCGGATTTGAAATCTTAAAAAAAAAAAAGATTTTAATTCACTTTTAGTTAATTAGTAAATAACGTTCATAATTAAGTTTTATTACCTAACTTGCACCATATTGCAACTCTGAATGTCGTAAGTTAATTTTTAGTTCAGGTAAAGTAGTAAAGGCCTTAGTAAGTAAAATTTAAAGAGTGACAATTTAAATTAATTGTCTAAAAGTGTCACTGTTGGGTTTTGACCATGAAGTGATTAATTTTGGTGGAGATAATTAATTGTGTACTAATAAGATTTAGTGCGTAGGCTTCCGCGGGTAGACTCGTTAGAAACAGCTTGGGTTTCCGGTTGAATCTGCGTCACGAATAAGGATTTGATGTCCGACGTTTCGCTTCCACTACTGGAAGCATCTTGGTTGATGTGGTGCGTAAAGTCATAACTTGGATGGGGTGACTACAGAAATGGGTTCAATTCTTGGACCACACATCAAAAATCACGATCCACCACATCCCTAAAGATGCTTCCAGTAGTGGAAGCGAAACGTCGGACTTTAAATCCTTCGTGACGCGGATTTCACCGGAAACCCAAGTTGTTTATAACTAATTATCTTGTTAAATTTCTCTCTCCTTGTCTTTACTTAAGATAAGTTAAAAATAATAGATTTGGTTTCTACATTTTTTTGTTTGAGTTACAAACGTTTGGCCCAGAAGCAAACTATTTATTGTTTTTGTTAGTATAACTTGGCAATAATATTTCGTTGGATAACTTTTTTACTCACTTATTTCTTGGATTTTTTTCACAGTGTATAAAAATCATAGGGTGAAATTATTACTGCAAAATTATTTATTAATTTGTTTTGATACCCAACGGAACAAATAAATATTACCGGTTGGATAAATTAGGACACATTCGTATTTCCTACACCCATCACACTCTATATAATGTGCATTTATCAATACTAACTCTATGTGAAACAAAACTAACTTAGTAGGCCCACTAAAGTGCTTATATGCTTAAAATGCTGTAATGGATGACACGGTATTAGTCTATCGCTTCACCATCTGTATAAACATTATAATTGAAGTACACAACCAGTTAAGGCCTCCATACACGGTCAAAAATGTTTGCGCAAAAATGATTTTTGACGTGTGGTCTATATTTGCCCGACATCAGGTTGCGCAAAATGTTTGATCGTGTATGGGGGCCTTTAAGTCGCTACTTCATATAAGCAGCTACCCATTTATATGAGATGCTAGGTATGAGGTGTTAGTGATATTATGGGGNATAAACAAAATTGTAATATAATCAGTATCAGTGATTATACCTGAAAGTTCTCGTAGCTGATAATGTGTTTACTATGATAGTGGAGCGGGGAATCATTCACTACCACCTCCCTTTAGCACTTGTCATATATGGGGGCGTGGTTTCCAGTCACTTCCGATATTCTTGAATGAATTGATTGACGCACATGCGCACTACAACAACTATGTGTACCTAGCCACCCCCTCTCCTAGATAAGGCTCTTCTAGGAACTGGATATTAAAACACGCTAAATTACAGCCATTATTCTCGTTTTAAACTGAAAACTTAAAATCCGTATAACTCGACTGCCTTTAAAATTTATATTACAAAAATTCAAAAAACAAAAAGTACTTCTTCTATAGATTTTGACTATACACACTTAAATTATAAATATACACTTTTAACACTTGAAATCGTAGAGTTTCGCGGAGCCGATCTACCTTGCGTGGCGTCAAGGACGCAACTACATACAATCTATTAATCTGTAATTTAATCTGATGTACAATTTTCTATTTATATTATGTTTTATTTGTTAAATAAATATTCAGGGTAGTTTATTAGATTTGTAAACTAAAATTAATCTGGATATAAAAGGCCGAGTTTTATAAATACACATATAAATAAATGATTAATTATCTACTTGAAGTTTATTCCTTACACTCCGGCGTTATGTTTTACTATAAATTTTTTCTTCTGTTACAGATGTGAAAGATTACCAGAGTGAGGTGTTAAAACTTTACCAGAATATTGGTCAAGAAGACACTCATGACTTCGTCAGAAAGGCATTTCCCTTTGCTGAGCCTAGTTATTACGTGGTAAGATAAATGGCATAATAAGAATATTCAATAATTTGAATATCTCAAGGATAAGAAAATTGCTTTAAATTATTTGGAATTTGATTTAGTTTCTTTCTGGTGCACATTACATTGTTTACTTATTGTTTCAGAAACCCGAAGCAGCTGAGAAGTTTGTAACTGCTTTCAACAATGGTTTCTTGGACAAGGAAGGACACTTCGATCTTTACAGCTACAAGAACAGGCATGACACTTACAGGCTGTTCGATATCTTTTACTACGCTAAGGATTTCGAAACTTTCATGAAGGTGTGTTTTGTTGCATATTGATGTATATATAATGACAATATTGGAAATCCTTCTAACTTTTATTGTTCAAATCTTTTTTTCCCCCGTTAAAGATTATGGGGTCTGAAATTCGACGTGCTTGTCACGGAAAATATTATAAATATGTTGAGTTTTCATATTTACTAGATTTATTTATAAATTTTGTGTAATATTCTTTGAGATTTCCCAATTATTAAAAATTCTCGTGTAAACTGAATAAAGAAGCAGGCTATTCGTTTGATAATGTCATGTCCATTCAACTGACATCTGTAGCAGTGAAATTGTCATTTGATTCCCTTGAAACTGGACTTAAACCGAACCAAGGGTTTTGTGAAGGCTGAAAACAATAGAAGTCATGCTCTATAATTTAAGAAAAACTGATTTGTTGACAATAACACTCAGAGAGAAACGTTTTACACATAAAAGTAGAAAATATTTGTTTGCTCCTAACCTAATTAACTTTGAATATTTATTTATTATTGCAGCTTGCACAGTGGGCCAAGAAAGAGTTGAACCCTCTTCAGTTTGTCTATGCATTCACAGCTGCTATCTACCAGAGACAGGATACTGAAGGAGTCATTCCTCCACCATTCTTCGAAGTTCTTCCCCATTACTTCACTCCTGCTCATGTGATGACATCTGCTTACAAATCTGTGATTGAAGGTGACTGTTTACAATGCAAACTTTACTTTAATTATTTTACCTATTTATACATATTTTGATTTCAAAGAACCTCAAAATTACCTAACAATATTTGGATTAATAAATCCATTATTATCTTTTAAATAAAGGAGGAGTTCTGTATAAGATAGGCCCTTAATAATTATTCAGTGAAACATTTGTTCTAATATTTAGTAATTAGAGTTTTCATAACTTATATTTGTGCATGTTTCAGATGTAAAGTACCGTAAGTTCGAAGTAAATAATACCGGCTATGAATGGTCTTGGTACAGAGAACACACTTTCAGGTCCACTCCAAAGGGAGATGAATATGACACCGAATCTCGTCTATCTTATTACAGAGAAGACGCTGGTTTGAATGATTGGTACAGTAAATTCTTCCTTCAAGTTTCTCCATGGCTTAGCAACGAGAAATATCCAGAAATCAAGTGGGAAAGAAGGGGAGAATATATGTACTCTATGCTCAAGTGGATGCTTAACAAATACAACATGGAAAGATACGCTAACGGACTTGCTCCTGTTCAGCCTCTACACTTCGGGAAACCTATTAAGGTAAAGTTGAAACGATCAAATAAAATATTATTATGTTTAAAAATCTAAAGATTTGATTATTATTATTTATTTATTTATTTATTTATTTTTTTTTTTTTGTTAAATATACAACCCAACAAAAGCCCTGTATAAACCTTAATGACCATCTTCAGCCACATGAAAGAAAATCTTAAGTACAACAAAATAGAGCCAATGTGTAATAGTTGAGACAAATACAATGTATTAACTCTACTGAAATTTCTTTTATCAACACACGGCAGCAAAATTAAGCATTATTGTACTGTTTTCAATCTGCAAAATGTAATTATTCTTGATTCTTTTGTAACATGTAAAAAAAACGCAGCAAAATAATGAAGTGCTAGCAAAATATCAAAGTTTCAGCAAAGTGTCAGCAAAATAACAAACAGGCTGTAACTTTTAAACTTAATACTAAATTTTACTACAAAAAGGTTACTACATCGAAGGTTATAAACACTCCCACATTGTTCATTTTTATATATTTATGCGTATTATTCTGCTTAATATTTGTATCCTTTTTGAAAATAATTTAAATAATTATAGTAATAAAACAATTTTTATTATTTTGCAGTGATTTTTTTTTTTTAAATATCGATAAAAATTGAGATAATAAACAGCTATTAATAAAAAGAAGTGGCAACACTGAATTCGTTTTGTCTTTGTTTTGTTATCTTGATGACTCAAACTATCGTTTTTTTACAACTTTAATTTCTTTAAATCTTTATATATTAAAAAGAAAAAGGGAATATGATAATTAGTATAATTTTTCTGCCGTTAGTAGATAAAATATTGTATGTAACTACGCAGCGAAGGAAACATTCCTGACTCGTTTAAAGATTACATGCTTCGGTTACACCTTAGCAGATAATTAACATTTTCCTGCCTCTGCTTCGCCGCTGCAGTAAATTTGTTTAGCCTATCCTCGCCTTCGGCTCGGAACTAAAACTTAAAAACTTGTCAGCAAAAATTCCATTTTGCTGCCTAGTAACATAAATAAATATTTACACACACACAAGACATTTCCTATAAAATTATGCACGGTATACCATATACAGTTAATCTGTGGACGAACTTCTTTTTTTTTTATATTTTTCAGCCTACAATTTTTAGATCTGTATTAAGCAGGTAAAGAACTGGAAGGTCTTTAGATTATATTTAAAGATTGTTGAAGTTTTACTACATTAACCATACTTTAATAGGTTTAATTAACCTATTGTTTAATTAAGCTGTATTTAACCAATCGATTCTCTTTGTAAATACTATATAACTCAAGCAAATCTTTTACTTTGTTTTAGGACGGTTACAACCCACAAATGTCCAGTATCTATGGAAGGCCATTCTTCCCTAGACCCGACGGTGTCACCCCTGCTTATACAAACCCCATGGGTGTAGAGTATCTCGAAAATATGTATCAGCGTTATCTCGGCGAAATCGAAAGCTACACCATGTATAACGTAAGTTTAAAATAAACCTTTTTTTAACAATATAGTAATTTGTTGTCACATTAAGATTTGAATGAAATAATTTATATTTCTTATATTTTAAACTAATAACTTTGTTGTAGCCTCTTAACCAATCACTGTTTAGCATTGAGGGAATTCATGGATTTGAAACCTTCGCTAAAATTTTCTACGGCATCTCTTATCCTGAAATGAGGAAATACTACAGACCTTTCTACTACCAGGCTTTGGAAACTGTTGACGCTTCCTATAAATCTTCTAACGATGTTGGAGTAAGTTAAAGATCATTATAGATATTTCCAATATTTGGCAATAAACAGTTTATGTACCTTAGTCCGAGTTCTAAATTAATGTCCTTTGTTTTCAGTATATGGGCTCTACGCTCACCAACTTTATGACTGAGGCAAGAGATCCTATTTTCTACCAAACTCTTGCTTACATGGATCAACTGTTCGAAGCTTACAATGCCAGGAAACCATCTTACACCCAAAAGGAGGTAAAAAGCTTATTATACATTAAGTAAAAATAAATGTGAATGTTTAGGTGGACCGTCCTCATATATAACTATTTAACCTTTTGAGTTTCTGTTTGTTAACCTTCTTTGCTAGCTTAACTTTTGAAATTACATCTATGTGATTTTTCATAAATCTGATAACAATTCCACTGCTAATCTTTTTCGTTATAGCTTGGATTCCCAGGTGTACTAGTATCATCTCTCGAATTCTCAAATCTAGAAACCTACTTCGAGCAGTACGAATATGACGTTACCAACGGAGTTCCTCAAAAGAAGGACAACGACAAATACAAGTATGTCGTTTCTAAATACAGGATGAACCACAAGCCTTTCAACTACAAAATCACAATCAAAAGTGAAGTAAACACCGACGCTACAATTAAAGTGTTCTTTGCACCTAAGTACGATTCCGACTTTAGGACTTACGGCTTCTCCGGTTTCACCAAGTACGGTGTTAATTTTGAAACCTTCCATGTTTCATGTAAGTTATAGCTATTTTAAAACTAATATATTGTATTCTTTTAATAAATATAGTGAACTCATTTATTTATTTTAAATTAGTGAAGTCTGGTACCAACAATATCGAGCGTAAATCTACCGGTGAAATCAACCTTAAGGAAACTCCAAGGCTGAAACATATCTACGAACTTCTTCAGAGGTCCCACCAGAAGAATGAACCTTTCCACTACTCCAGTGTAAGTGTCTCCTTGGTTAAGATTTAAAAATTATCTGAATGCATTCGACCATGCAAGTAAATTTAAGAACATTTTATTGTCTGCATCACCTTGAAGTGCTCAACAAGTCCAAACTTATTTACGTCGAGATAATAAAGCAAATAACAACCACTGAGGTAAATAACAACTTGCCAGATTGATCTGAAGGTATTTGCACCTTGTAAATAGAAATAGTATCCACATTATTTATATCTGGATAGATTTTAACTTGTGTATATCTGTTCTCTAGTTTCTTGTAAAAATCATATACCTACATATACATATAATCCAACTCATGTGCAGTATTCATATCTGCGGATAGTTCATTATTCATATCTGCGGATAGTTCATAACAATTCAATCAGGAATGGGAAAGGTTTTTCTTCATCCCCCAGAGCCTTGCGTACCTTTAACGCCTATCCATTCCTAATCCTCTATTACTGTGCTGTACTCTTCTGGGCATACTTCTGTCGATCATGCCGGTACGCATGTAGGATACTACCTCACTTCCTATTTCTAAGACGAGACTGCATAATGAAAAGACATTATAGTGTATAGTCATTACTACTTGACTTCTGGAGTTCTATTCAATAATAATACTCATAGGTACATAATTTAAACATCAGCCACCAATTCTGTGGCTGGGGAATTACTCCTTATTCCTATAAACTTTAAAAAGTTTGCCTACCTTATATTCCGTTTGAGGCCAAGGTACAACAACAAAAATAGTGTAAGAATATACTCGTGGATTAAACCACACTTTTTAAAAAATAAAATTTTAACATTGCAATATGTTTTGTTTACTTCATCATACTATTTGTTTTTCAGGAATATCTAAGGGCCTTCCCTGCCAACCTTGCCCTTCCCCGTGGTAGCAAAGAAGGTACTGAGTATCAGGTTATGGTCATGGTATTCCCCAAGGGATCCTCTACCTCTGACAAACACTATCAAGATGACCAAGTCATCCAGGAATATGGTAAATACCACAAAATCGATTTACTATACGTATATTTGAATAATTCATTCAAGATTTGTAATTATTTCGATTTTTTTTTCCATTTTAACACAATAAATTATACATTTGTTTCGTGGGAATAGTAATTTAGAGTATCGTGAAAAAGTGAAATGTACATTTGCACTTGGCGAATTAATATTTATTATTTTAACATAAAATATATGTGTGAAAATTCCCGTTATTATTATATTCATAAATTCAATTGGCATTATAATGCTTGTTTCTAAAAATAATAAGTAAAGGCCCCCATACACGGTCAAACTAGTTTGTCAAGCAAGTTTGATGCTCAGTTTACACCACATCAAGCCATCAAACTCTCAAATTTAACCCACCCACGGTCAAAATTACTTGTCAAACTGGCTTGACAAGCCAAGTTTGTCAAGTAAGTTTGATCGTGTATGGGGGCCTTAATGCGTGTGTTGCTATAGATTTTAGATAATAATAAGAAACAAATATTTATACGTACGAATACATCAGATGTAAAGGCCCCCATACACGATAAAACATTGTGCGCAAACCTGATGTCGGGGAAATTTAGGTCATAGACGTCAAACATCATGTTTGCCCGTGTATGGGGGACTTGAGAAAATACACGAATTATAACGTGTAAGGTTACATTACGAACTCATTCGATTCTTTGATACAAACTTTTCAGTAAGAATGTTTTTTCTGTTAAATTATGAATTCGTATCATAAATATCCACAAAATGTAATCTTAAGTGAATTTTCTTATCCAACCTAAAAAAAAAAAATAAAAAAAAAAAAAATTGTTCGAAGTTTTCGAATCAGTTCGAATACTGTTGCGGCGAGAACCTTGCAATTTGTCCCGACACCTTTATTTAGTTTTTGTGTAATTTATATAATTTTATTTCTTCTAACGAATTTTATTTTATGTTTGATATAGATGACAACACGTACTTGCGTTATCCATTTGACAGGCCTATCAGCGAGTACACTGTAAAAGTACCCAACGTTTACTTCTCCGAAGTCTCTATTAAGGACGTCACTCAATACTAAAATACCTTCCTTCCGTATATGAAGTAAATAATATTATTTACCAAGATGTTGAGCATCTGTGTTTTTTTTTTTTATTTCTTATACACCTAAAATAACAAATGTCATGTTATTATAAACCTAACATAACAAAAACCATGTTGTTATAATCATAACAATTACAACACTAAGAGTAACACCTGCTACACTGTTTCAACAAAATTTATTGAAATTTAAAAAATAAATTTGTTGGACATGTAATAAAGCCAAATATACTGATGTTATATGTATTTCTATAACATCTTATATCTAATACTGTTTGTTTCAACCAAGTTTTTGACAGCAAGTTACTATGATCTTTTACCTGTTTTTTATTTGATATATTGACACTGCGGCACTTCTTTAGATGGTTACTCCCTTTATAAAAACTACAGAGGGGAGTGACGAACTAAAGAAGGTGTAAGGAATGTTCTTCTTTACTGTTACTCCCCTTATAAAAACTTAAGTGTGGACTTAGCATCCCTTTGTAATAGTTATTTAGTCAATCATTTATATTCTAAAAAATAAATGGGAGTATCAATCTAAAGAATTACTGACACTGCTAAACACTTCAGAGAGAAATTATCTACTTTAGTAGCCTCAGGTAATTATTTTAGGGGATTATTTCAAATGAAATTATATTTAATGTTCAATAATAATTAAATATCACCAGAAAAACATGGGAACAAGTTATTATATGATTATGAATTTATGGGAAAGGTTTAGTATAAGAAATAAGAAAGGTTGGTTAGATTTCCATATTTGTTTCAAGCACTGTTCAGTTCACTGTTCACAATCAACATTATTATGCTGTATTGAAAACCCCGCATTACTCCAAAGCATTTCTGGCGTAAACTAATCGTTTAGTTGTTGCATTTTATACAATTTTAGTACTGGAACTAATACTATAATTGAGTATCCTTCCTAACAATTTTAAGTTCGCTTTAAAAAGAGTCCAAGTTTTGGTGGTAATGACTTATTTCACACGAAATCTCTGAGAAATATAATTTACCTATTTATCAACATTATTTTATCTAACAAAAAAAAAATTAAAAGTTGATTTCACTTTTACTCAAAAGTTATCTTGATTATTTGGTAACAACAATTTTTGTCAGGACGGCCAAAAAGATAGAAACATAAAATCGGGAGATATTTTTCGCTCGAGGTACATTTTTAAAACTTAATTAAATGAATCTATTGTAACCGAATTGGCTACTTGCCAACTCTTGTTTCAAATCACCATCATTTACCGACATGTACGGTGATGGTTCGGTGTCAAATCCGAGGTAGATAAGATATGTTTGCATTTTTCTTTAACCAGGGGTTCCTGAATTGAGCCTTTGGCTGTCATCTATAATTTGATTGACAGTGACGTGCATAGAAAATGTATATTGTTAATTTCTGTAATTATATAAAATTAATAATAAGAATTTTCATATAAGCAGTGGCGTAACTATAGGCCCGCTCGGGTCCTCATAGTGGGTTGGCCCCCGGTGCCAGGGGGCCCCCAAACCAAAGTCGAAGGAGGCCCTCTTAGAGGATAATAAAATATTATTAACTTTGATCTTATTATTATTTATTTTTTTTTTTTTCCTCGTCAATTTTATTTTGGCGGGGGCCCCTAATGTCCTAGCTACGCCACTACATATAAGTTATAGAACACGTACACGTTGGTGGTGACCCCGACATGATGTGTTTACTAATGTCGGGAAGGTAGGCAACCCGGAGACATAGACAATGTTGATGGATCCACTGAGCAAACCCGAGAGTATTGATTAAAGGAAGGTACAACGTAAATTGATTTTATCTTCAGAATACCATGAAATCCCCTAAAGATGGGAGCGATGCTTTATAGAAGTAAAGCGATACGCCAGGACATATTACCATCAGTAACAACCTGAAGACCTAAATTTTAATTATGATCAAACGCTAAAGTCTGCATAATAGTATTGTTATTGAAAAAATGAGAAATAGAAATAAAGTTGCCAAGTTGAGGGTTTGAGGTAACTAATGATGAGAAAAAGGAGTTGCAATGTAGCTATCCTCTAAGATTCATAGAGAAAGAAGGCAATATATTATTATAATCGAGTAGTTTCCCGACGACGCAGATCGAAATTGCTAAGCAAAGGCAACCATGTTTATTCCAATAAAAATGAATGTTTGTTTTGACTTGTTGGTCTTTAAATAGATATAACAACTTATCTATAATAACTATCTAAATTAATTTACTAAGGTAACGGTTGGAAAAAAGTGTAACTAAGTAAATTAATTTAGATAGTTATTATAGATAAGTTGTTATATCTATTTAAAGACCAACAAATTAAAACAAACATTTATTTTTATTGGAATAAATGTGGTTGCCTTTGCTTAGCAATTTCGATCTGCGTCGTCGGGATACTACTTACTTGATTATAATAACAGCCTTCTTTCTCTATGAATTTGAGAGGATAGCTATATTCCAACTCCTTTTTCTCACCAATAGTGACCTTTAATTAATTAGGTACCGCCCTAGGGCTCGTATTGCAATAAATAAACAAATCTTTCTTATTTACTTTTAATTATTTATAAAGTTTAAAAATATATATTTGTACAGATTGAACGGACGTATGGAATGTAGAGTTGAGAAGATTGAAGGTACATTTTTAAAAATAGGGATTCATGGGCCGCCCTCAACAGGTGGCTTGTAGCCTGTGTCTTTAGCAGCGCACATAGAGTCTTTACTTTCTGTTGGAATAACGTCTTTAAGTATGGTCGTCATCTTTTCAATTGGACAAATAGATTCACAGCCTGGTATTGTTAATTCGAAGGGTTCATGTTCAGTCGTGTTCCTCAGCAATACCTGAAAACGTTTTACAAAATATGAATAAAACTAATAGGGTGTAAAGATTTAGCGAAAATTAACATTTATTTAGTAGATATACCTAACCTACCAGTTATCACGAAAAATCACATTTTGGGTTTATTAAATTATCATCCTGTTTAATCTTATGCCATCATGAGTAAGCAGTTTGCCTGCCGTACTTATAATAGAACCCAGATAAATGTAGTTCAAACATCGAAAAAAGAAAGTGAGCAAGAATTTCGAATTATTAATTGAAGAATAGCTAAGCAATAAGTTTGTTAGATTCATTGGAATTGCCCATCCACGTAAATAAAAAGTATATTTCAAAGCAGCTATCGGCCATTATAAGCCCATCATCAATGCCGATTGTAAATAGAAAAAGCTGAAGAACATTTATAGTTTTCAAGAGGTTTGACCCGAGCCGGGCTCGTTTCAAGCCCGAAAGGATGGAGTTAATTGAAATGGACGCAAATGGAGATGCAATCAAAATCGAATTCTAGAGATAACACAGCAGTTCGAGAAGCTAGTACGCTTCTAAAGTTAAGATATGTTACAATCACTTTAGATTCGGTGAAAACTGAAAACATGAAGAAGCAGCAGGATTAGGGGTTAATTTTTCTGCTGACTATAATGAAAGACGTAGGTCCAGACTATTTGTAATAGAAAAAAAAAAAAAAAATTTCACGGGGGACATTCACGGGGGCATTAAGGGCTCTAGGGAAAACATAATGTTCATTTAATTGCAGAAGATCTAAATATTTAGATCTTTTCCATTATAACTAGCCATTTCCATTTTAGGCCTATGTTTCCATTATAACTAGTCTGTTGGAGGAACTTCAACTATAATGCTGCAATGTTGCTCTACTATTATCAATTAGATTAGCCTAACAATAATCTTAACACGTGTAATTTGAATAGTTAACATATAATCTGTACTAATGAGGTGACGTCACGATTAAATTGATGTTTATGTTCAAAATACATAGTACGGAAATAGCTGTACCTACTGCTTGATTAAGGCTTATTGTTATTTCGCTAAAGTAACATGAACCAAGTACAAATAAATAATTTTGATTAATGTATAACCCTAACAAAAAACCTAACTGTTACAGAAAAAGGCCAATTTCTTAGCACGAAGTACTAGATGCTAAAGCCAGCAAAAAGAAATTATAACCTCAGCAAAAACCCCTTTTAAAAGTGTCTTTTTATCAAAGAAGTAATATTAGAATGTTGCAAAGTCTGCTCTTTATTTAGTCATTTAGGATTCAATTCAGTTAGGTTTTTGTAGAGATTGTCTGGAGGGAGATAGACTTACCGCTAATTCACAAAAAACTATGGATACAAGTGTGCCACATTTTAAGTTTTTACGTATATTCTGGAAATCCCTTATAATTTTGATGACGAGTGAGTCAGTAACAAAAATGTTATGACAAAGGGATATTTAGTCCAAAGAACTTGGGTTCGAAGGAACACCAGACTATTGTATGTAAAGGTGCTATAATAGCACATAGTCTAAATCACTATTAAGGCAAGGAAATATTTACACATTAAAGTTATTGTAAGTGGGTAACCAAGTAAAAGAGGGTCTTTTTTATGTCCCCGAAGCGAAAAATGCCTAGACTAAGATCTGTTTCAAACATCAAAGAACATTTTTGGTATCATATCTGTTTGTCTGATGTTTAACATTTTCGCGAACCTCCATTTCTAGAAAACAACTCCAATTTTAATTAAAAAAAAAATGTTGGTAGGTGATATTTGGCCTATTGTTGGTCCCGCAATAATTTAAATCCTCTGCGCCCATTGCTTCCTTCTGCATGTGGACTAATTAGTGATATTTATATCATACATTTAAACGTTCTTATCCGGTTTCAAAATAATTTTATTGTTAAAAATACCCCTAGATCGTCATATTATTAATTTAAACCGTCTGCTAATATATTGATAAAAAATAGGTGTGACCCCAGTGGGAAACAAATTAGCATTGTCTTATTAACAGCTATAAATTTAGAATAATCGATCATATTTTAAAGATTAGATCACAAACACATTTGACCATTTGCCCAATAATAAGATGCTAAGGAGGGCTATATGCCAGAGAAGGCTATGTGCCATGTGCCACACTAATTGGCAGACAATTTTTAGTTTTACTCGTCACGAGTAAGTCCTGCAAAATTGCTATTACTAATTTTTACCTTAAATTTTACTTTTTATATCGTTTAAGTGCAATGATGATAAGATAAAAGAATGGAGATACCCTTTAACTGCATTGGAATCAAAATTTATTCTTTATTGTATTGAAATTTTCCCATTTTTTACTCTTTGTTATTATTTCGTTATACTCGTATCTAACAAAACAGAAACGGAAGGAACGCTTTGTTGATCTGTTTTAGTATTGGTAGTTTTTTTTTTTATCTGTGTTGTCTGTTTCTGTTTCACGAGACATGTACCTACACATGTTCATCAATCTATCATCTTTTAAAATAATTCAGACTACAACCATTTACTAGATCAGCAATTAAACCAGTACCTGTTTTACATTTATAAACTTGTATAATGGACTAATGGAGATAGTGGGAGGTACTCAACATGTATATTCTATAGCAATTAATCTTTTTTAACATTTGAATGTTTTACCTTAATTCCAGGTTTTCCTTCGAGATCATGTACTTCCATGATGAACATTATATTGTAGACAGGTATTTGAGCATCCCAAACGCCCATAGCCAAGCCCAAGTTGCTAATTGTAGAATCGTGACCAGCATAAGCAAGGAATTTCTTTTTCGAACCACCAGTCGCCTTTTTCTCCGCTTCATTAATGATCTTATGCAATAAAGGTCCTGTAACAGAGTAATAAATACTTTCTTTAAACTGTTAATAATTAAAATAAAAGTGCTAATGGAGTCCATAATTTGAGAAGTCCAAAAAGTTAAAAGACAGATTCTTCTTTCTTTATCCAAACTATTCTCTTAAACAATTCTTAAAAAATATACTTATTCTTAGCACCTAAGTAATGGCCTAGTAATAGTTTATTAAATGAAAAATTGTGTAAAATTTTGTCAACAAAAAATTGTGTAAAATCGAATAATTCTCGGATTGCGCTGAATTTTGTAACAATTATATCTCTTTGTAAGACAGACATTTCCACTGAATTTTGTTTTGAGATCTGCCACCGAACTTTGAAACTTAAACATTGAATAATTTCACCGATTCACAATAATTGCAGAAATTCACTGCAATGAAACCTTTCTATAACATTAATAAGTCCGCCAAATTTTATCACAATATCAGCTGCCATTTTGAAAATTTATAAATACCTCATTGACCATCTTACTTTTTACAAAAAAAATTATGTTTCTTTAAGTTCTCTCCACTTTAATTTTATTTTCCAAACAAATGACCTCGATAATAAGCACAAATTAAAGTAATTACATATTTTTAAGTAGTTATCGCTTTTTTGCACGCTAAGTAAAGATAGGGTTTAGTTTTCAAACGCTTAATACAGTAAATTTCATATTATATGGCATGAGTAACAATGCCAAAACAACATTTTTATTCATACCTGCTTTGATCTTTTGAAGTTCCTTATTATAAGCATTTAGTATAAAACTGAAAGCAGTGACATCAGCCATCTTTTCTGGATATACAGTTTGAGTCCATTCGGGAAGTTTTAATCCAACTCCTTCCTGTAAAAAGACAGTATTAGATAGTTCACAGCTGTTAATATTTTTCCACAGCATGTATTAACATTTTGATAAAATGTTCCCCTATCATGAAATCCCTCAATATATCGCAGTATATGATTGCAATTCTGCGGACTACTCTCTTCGTGAATCCGCAGGAAGGCAGATGCATGGCAAAGCTGCAAGGTTTGCTGGAAAACAGAATTATGAGGAACAAATCTTCATTAATATTGGAGTATTTTCATTTTAATATATGTTACTATAAGTAATACTCAGTCTCACAATTTTTTTTGTTTTATTACAGGATTTTTACTACTTACAATGGTGACAAAGCTTAGCATAAAAGTAGAATGGATAAATGGATACTATATACATTAAAATAATAAGTAAACTGATACCAAAGAAGAGAAATTAAACTCTTATACCTATAGCACGTAATTACCAACTCTACAATGGATAGCGTTATAATTTAAAATTCTATGTTTGTTTACCTCAGCCTTAAGAGTTGAATAAATGTCTTGCACGTCATCAGGATTTGATACTTTCATACCGGAATGTTCTTGCAGATATGAGTAGAGTTCCTTTTCTTTTTCTAATTCAGCCTTAATGTCGTCATTTTTAGCCAAGAGATGATCCAAAGCTTCTTGATACCTTGGACAACTTCTTACAAGCAATAGCTAAAAATGGAAGTAGTTGATAGAAAATATAACACATACAAAGAAGGAATAAAGAAAAAGATAGAGGCTGTAAACAAAATCTCTTCAAAAGAAGATGAGCTTAGAATGATCATCGCATGTGGATTCTCATAATGTAACTTTGTAAAATTATTAATGGAACCAATTATTTGGTGAAAACTTACTTTATTAATTGATTCTTAATTATTTGGTAAATGTAGATATTCTTCTCTTAGTGTTCAGAGGCATTATAAATTTATCTGGGTATTTATTTTTCACGGTATTTATTCACACAAGTGATTTTGACAAGAAATAACAAGGATCATATATCTACAATTTTGATATGTTGCTAAAAATAAATATGTTAGTTGAGAGTTTGAGAGGTCAGGTGTACAAGAAAGAGTGACGATTGTTAAAAGAGAACTATTGCTGGATTGGAATTATAAATTATCTGAAGAAACAGTTCCTTTGACTGCTTTAAGCTGTCATGTGTTGACAACAGTTTCTGCTTAATGGACATTCTTTGCATTTAGTTGTCCTTTCTTGAATACCTGAAGAGCCGAAGATTACTCGATAAATAAATATGATTTGGGCTCATAAATAAGTATTAAATGTAATGAAAAATTGTCTAAAAAACATTACAAAAAAAAAAAAAAAAAAAAAAAAAAAAAAAAAAAGTTAAAATACACTTGGCCGTACATTTGTTCCCAGGCGAATTAGCTGGCCTTAGGTGGTTATTTGAAAGTTCTGTGTGAACTTTTACTTGTATATTACATGACAAAAGTAAGTTAACTACCAACAGTATTACAGTATGAAGGAATATAAAATAATCTCTTCAGCTAAATCTCCACAAGAGAGGTCCACGTGAATGGAGAGGTAATTTTTGTTATTCCTTTAAGATTACCTCCATAGACGCTCGCATATCAAACAATTACTTACATTATCATCTTGAAGTTCCTGAGAGGAGTAAGGCACAGGTTGCCAGGCTAAGTTTTCGTTCCAGATCTGATCACCTTTTGGAGGATAAAGACCTGCCATCATCAGCTGCAGAGACATTCTGGTTCTATCAACTCCTGTAGCTCTAGCCTCAACTTCATTTGTAGAGAATTTGTCTCCAAGGAAATCGTTGTATTTTGTCCTTAAGAATTGTCCTTGTTCATATTGCTGCCTCTTTCCATCCTAATAAAACAATATCAAGTTGATATACAGTATGTCTACGGATTGAGTTGCCTATACGCGTAAATTAAAAAAAAAATCAATTTTCGAAGAAAAGTCACACTTCATAAAATCTCCTGCTTGTTCTTAAATGAAGATTTATAGTGTTACTATTTGTTCAAAATGTACCCTGTGCCCAGAAAGTACAATTTCCTAAAATCGTACAAGAGTAAACCGGTCCAAATTTCGACTATACAAGAAAAA
>KZ651517.1:20743-40974 GCA_001010745.2 Gerris buenoi
GGGGGGGGGGGGGGGGGGGGTAAAATCCCATCATCTGGACCATGAAGGTACCAGTAAACAATCAAGGACTTTATGATGAAGAAATCTTCCAAAATCATTATACACTAATTAATTATTAATTGGTTATTACTAAGTTAATACTTATTGTTAAGTTAATGCTAATGCTAATGGATAATTAATTGTTACCCTAATTAATTGCCAATTATTGCTAAGTTAATACTAATGATTCTCCGACTCCCTAAGAAAAAAAATAAATTGAAAATTTCAATTTGGTTACTCGGTCTTTTATGACAGCACTCTAACCTTCAAAATTAATCACAAGAAATTGTTTTGCCAGATTATTCGTAATAATAATTGTTATTATAAAACAAATAATTAAAACCATTCGAACATTGACTAGACAAACATCTGATTTTATTTTTTAGTGATAATACTTCATTTATAGAAATATAATGCGAAATATTACCTAATAACTAATGCTAAAATAAATAAAGATATATTCCGACCTTGCAATGAAATATTATTATCATAACTATCATAATATAGTCAAGAATATCACTATTAATGTCATTCTGTTATCACTTAACTTATATATAAATAACTCATAATTTAATTAATGTTTATGATTAGAAATAAATAATAATAATAAATCCTTTTTTTTTTTTTTTTACTAATTATGATCACATTGAAATCACCATATGATCTCATGTAGTTATATCAATTTTTGTTTTCTCTTTTTTTACATAGTTTTACTGCATTAATATTAAACTAATTATTTTCTGTTAATTTTTGCAATAAGTAACAATGATAACAAATTTAACATGACATGATTTATTTTAGGAGGAAGATTTAATGGAAGGACACCTAACGTGCATTAAATTAATATTTTTTATGGTAAACTTGGATAACATGTTTAATAATTATTAAAATTATCAAAATTAATTATTAAATTAAAATAAATTTTTAATGTTTAATGATTATAATATCATNAATACTTAAGTATTTTAATTTAATATTTAATTTATTAATACTTAAATAAATTTAAGTATTTACTATAATCTTTGTAAACTAAAAATAAAAATTTTAATTCTGTGAGAATAATAAATAAAGAACACAATGCTTCCGCAACCTTGGTAGTCTCGGAAGCTATATACCGGTTTACTAGACTAGCAATTTTGGTTCACATGTTCGAGCTATTGTCTATTCTCATTTTAGTTGCATACATTTTTAATGTGATATAGCTCATAATCTACTACTTCCCATTGACATAGATATTTGAAAATTGGTACATAGACAGAGTGTACCAAAAATAGAAAAGTGCGGCCATTTTTATTTCGATATATGGCCGCCATATTGAATTAGCCGCCATCTTGGATTTATTCATCAGTAATTCTCCTACTTCCCATTGACATAGAGTTCTGAAATTTTGTACATACATAGAGTGTACCATAAATAGAAAAGTGCAGGTGTTTCGATTTCGATACATGGCCGCCATATTGAATTATAGCCGCCATCTTGGATTTAATAACACTCTTATTATCTCAGCTTCCAGTGGCTGTAGAGATCTGAAATTTGGTACATAGACTTCAACATAAGGCCGCCATATTGAATTATAACTGCCATCTTGAAATTAATAAAACTCTATTATCTCAGCTTCTAGGGGACCTAGAGAAATTTGGTTACATAGACCTATGGTAGCTAAAGAAGAAAACTAATAGTACTTTCACTTCAATATATGGCCGCCATCTTGGATTTAATCCGATACTATTATCTTAGCTTCCAGTGGATTTAAAGATCCGGCTAGTATATTTATATAAATAATCATATTTCTGGGCATTTATACTGAATGCCAAGTCTAAATTAGTATTTATTTTATTTATTTTTTTTAATTTTATTACTAATTGATATTTAATCAGCTTCTGTTACTACTTAGTCTTTAATTTAAGCTGTAAAAAAATAATAGTAAGAAGTAAAATATAATTAAAACAGTATAAAAAAAAGTTAGCATTTTTAACGTCGCATTTACTGATGGCGGAATAATATTGAAATAACTAGTAATACAAATGTATGATTTTAAATTATCCATGATTACGAAATAATTAATTTGAATTCTTTATATTCAAGTTGCTCCTATTAAAATCAAGGTTTTATTTGTTATTAATATATGTATTTTTATCCTCCTAGAAAATACTTGTTTTTTCCTGCTTCTATAATTTTGCTTCCGAGGTTGCCAAAGGTAGCAAAAGCATTTTGATCATTCTAAAGAATAATACTCAAATTTTAAAAATTCCTGGATAGTAATCATTTTTAGACTTTTTATAAGGGTACGTTTTTGGTCTTATAGTAAGTACACTTATATTAGTTTATTTAAAAAAATTTCTGATTTTCTACAAGAAAATAGGAGTTAAGTATTTGAAGATTCATTTGAAAAATTAATATGTTATATTTATTCCCCTTATATCTCAAACCACTTGTCTGATTTTTATGTTTCTTACTTAATTAAAAAAAAAAAAAAAAAAGTTGAGGTAATCTTGAACTCTCAAGTTGATTAATTAAGTATGGCTTGTTTTAAAAGATCGTAATACGTAAAACTCGTCAATAAGAGCAGCTTTAATTTGAAATTCGTCTGAAAGATATGATGATATTCAGTTACTTACGTTTGTAAGTTGGCCCCATCCAAAGGGTGCGAAGTCGTGATCTTTGTAGGGATCGTTTGGGTAAGTATCTGCTGGTGTCCTTTGCCCATGACGAAATATCTGAAACATATTGTAATACTCATCATGTATAATATTATGTACATATAAATTCTCGATCGCTAATATAAACAAAAACTAACTTATCTCATGTTTCGGTCACTAAAAAATCGTCACTATTATACAATCCCGACGTTTCGGTTTTTACTTAAACCTTTTTCAGGGGCCTAAAAAAAAGCGCAAAATGATAGCCATGAATATTTGTTTCATGGGTCTTTTGTATTTCGTTTGTTTTTAGGCCCTGGAGAAGATTTTAAGTAAAAAACCAAAACGTCGGGATTGAATAATGGAATTTACTAGGTATAGTGAATTCTCATTTTTTTTTTAAATGAATATTCAATATTTTTCTTTTTATTTATTTAAATTTGTATATCCATTGTTAATCATCATAAAAGAACTCAATTTATTCTCTGTTTATACATTAACTCTAACTTAACTTATCAAAATATCAGTTGAAACCAATAATGTAGGAGTCACAACTCTTGACGTAATAAATTTGTTAAAATATTAATTTTATGTTTGTGAAACGCGAAAATAATGTTAAATAATATATATCTAAATTTATTTGAAGGTAAATGAAATGATAACAATAGAATGTACAATTAAGACGTGGTGTCATCCTGATTATATTCTTTATTTTACTATAGTTACCCATTAATTAAAGCCTTATAAATGTTTCATTTTTACATATGTTATTCAAGGTCATCCTTTTCAAAATAAAATTAATTGTTTGCAAATAGTAATAGCAGTACGTACAGTTTTATTAATAAGTTCTGTTAACTATGTGTAACTAAAATTTAAATTTTTGTTTAAAGTAAATTTCATGTAGTTTCAATTCATATGTAATAAAAATAATTAAGGTACTATTTTTTCTTTGTTATCCACCTTATTCATTATCAAAATTATACACATACAAAAGTGTGATATTCCTTTGTACGAAAGAACAACAATGTACTAAATATCCTTTCGTGCTTATAGGCATTATTTTTGTTACCCATCTTACTTTTAACATGGAATATATATTAATATAGGTGGGTAACAAATAAAATGAGGCTCCTAATTTACTTTCTTACCCACCACTTTCTTTTCTGCTACGGTGGATAACAAAGTAAAAGAGTACAAAAAGTAAATATAAATCTGAAATGAGAAATTTATTAATACTAAGTGAGTTAACAAAAAATATTAATACTACTAGTGATAAAAACTCAATGTTTAATGTGTTAATGTTGTGTGTGTTTCCACAATAGTGAAAAAGAAAAATAGATTCACTAAATAAGGGTAAAATAGATATGTAATAATAAAGATATAGCTTAATAATTCGTGTGTATAACCACTAAAAATATAAAAGTATTTACATAATGTAAAATAGTAAAACAGGGAAGTTAGTATATATAAAGATTTAAAATATAGTTACTTCATGTATCTATAATATATATGTTTAAAGCATCTTTCGGCACTATGATCTATTACTTGAAAATAGTGAATTATGCTTAAAACTATATTAATGGAAAGTTAATTTAAAAAATATATATTTACTATAAACGTATATTACTATTGTTACATTATTTTATTTAATTAACTTACACTTTTTTTTTTTTTTTTTTTTTTTTTTTTTTTTTTTTTTTTTTTTTTTTTTTTTTTTTTTTNAATAATGTTCATATTGAAACTACAGCATAACTTATGTTACAATCTTGGCTATTGATATTCTATAGGGAATCTTGTAAATAACTTTATTAGTCATAAACAAATTTCAACACATTAAAATAAGACAGCACATTTTAATACAGTAAATAGGATAGTATTTTTTTTTTTTCTTTTTTGTTTTAGTCCCGATTAGCTGCCAGGGTTATTACAGGAGGGGGGTTATCCGGCCACTTTACTCATCTACTCGATGAGATCATAAGTGTGAAACATGTCTCTCCTCTCTGGCATTCGAACTCACACCCTGCGGTTTAGACCTTGTTACTTACACTATTTATTTAATTAATTAATTCAGTCATTAATTTAATTAATTAACTTACACCCTATTAATTTTGTCTTTGTAGCCTATTTGTTTTAATACATACTATAAATTTTATTATTTAGCCAACCCATACGGCTTTATATTTAATTTCATTAATGCTTGTTCATAGGGCCTGATGATTGCCTTATAGAGGTTTAAAATGCTTTTAAGAAATACTTAATAAATGCTTTTTCTGTCAAGGATTATAAAAAATAATTTTGCTACCGAAGGTAACGGAAGCTATGTGATCGTTATGAAGAACGAAGATATTTTATGTTTCCGATTTCAAAAATTCCAAGACAGAAATCCGTTATTGTTTGTTCCATATAAGCTTTAACCTCCTGCGCTTATTTATGTTTCTCTTCTTCATGCGTATAAACAAACATTTATTTACACCTAGAGCTTCAAAAGTACCTTTATATATTATACATTAATTTGAACCGTCTGCATCTTAACGTTTACTAAATTGATACTTTGATTCGTGTAAAAAACAAAACAATTTGGACAGATTAAAAAAAACGGGGGAAACAATACACAAATTGGCAGTCAATTTTTCTTTGGGAAACTATTTTTTGAATTTTTCATGATAATCTTCACTGATAATTCAAATTAGGTATGAAGTGTTTAAGTAACTATAATGTAATTTCATTCTGAGAAGTTTACCTAATAATTATAATACTGAGTAAGTTCTAATACTGAATAATTAATTAGTACCAGATGGGGTACACATAAATAAATCATTTGTCTTACTAAAATCATGTAAAGACTATGATATTGATAAATAAAGGAATTAAAAATAGAGTAAATTCAATAAATGTATAGTAATTAAATAGGAAGTACTAAAAAATACTGTTATATTTTTAAAGGAAATTTTAAGGAAATATACAGACAATTAAAAAATAATATTATTACAATATTTAAGTAGCTATAAACTTTATGTTAAAACAGCCATCATAGTACTAGATTAATATTATAAATAAGATATTAGTTTAATGGTATTAGAATTTAATGCTAAGTGCTAAGTGTATATATGTACTTAAATGTAATTATACTAACACCAGGATGACTGAAAGTAAATATTGATAATTACATGAGTATTATATTAAACATGTAATTTATTTATTTTATTTCATATTTCAAGTGATACTTATGTAAAAGATTAACTGTTTAAATAAGGATAATCATCTCAGGATTAACAATGTTAATTTTGTTTATGTCTTTTATTATTTACATTTTTTTTATTAAATAAATGATATATATATATATATATNTTTTTATATAATATATATATATATATATTAACATTTATTTCAGTAAAAAAAAGTAAAAAATAGAAGACTTATTACAAAAAACTAATTTAGTTAAATATGAAGATAGCTATAAAAAGGATATGATGTTTTAAATGTTTTGTTATATTATTATGTATTGTATGTACCGCATGAATTTGTATGATGTTAGCGTTTGCCGCTGCAATTGGAAGTAAGAGAAGCAGAAGACTTCGCATCGTGATCACGATCTTACAACTTGAAAAACTTCCGGAACTATCTATCTCATGTACCCTCCTCCTTCACTCAATCAGGATTGCATAGTGATTGTTTACATACAACATTTATATATAAATAAGATCTATGTAGAAAAAAGAGGTAGGTTAGTTCATGTCGCGATAGATGGCGGGACTGCGGTTTCGGTTTTTATCATGGTAGTTGAAGAGTGGGAGAATTCCTAGTCAGAAAAACCGGTCTCGCAAAGTCAAGGTTGAAGCCTTGGTTCCGGAGCGAATTATTCTCCCACTCTGTGCCATATCACTTATCTTTGGCAAATATGTTCCGTATGCCGGATGGACTTCTAAAGCAGTTTTTTAATATCACGTTAGCACATGTTTATTACATTTTTTAAAGATATATAAGAAAGAAAGCATATGTTATAGAGTTTAATCGGTGTATTGTTACGTATACATCTAGCAAAAAAGCTAAAAAAAACATCTAGAATGAAAAGTTGAGTCATTTTAGACTCCAGAATTCAAATCTGATTTATTTATTTAGGGTCTTCTCTAACTTTATTTAACTATATGGAGCCAGGTATTTGTGGCAATTAATATATAATTTATAATTAGGTAACCAATGAACCAATAAGCAAATTAATATAATTAATCTATAATGAAATATGTACTTAAATAGTGAGTCAATAAGTGTAGCAAAAAACTCCCAAAAGTCTTATAATTGGGCGAATATGGTCTCATGAAAATTTAAAGAGTAGTTTTTTTTAGACCTGTTTCGATTCACTGTGATAACAAAAAAAATTTATTCAATATTTCATGTCGCTAGACGTTTAAAAATGATTTGGTTGCCAACAATGAGCGAAGTTTTGATTTACCGTATAAATTTCATCTCAATCGGAGCAGTGGTTTTTAAGTTATGGTGGTTCGCAAAAATGTTGTACGACAGACCGACAGCCAGGGCAATACCAAAAATATTCCCTGAAGTCATAAACGGAGGTCATGTCTAACTTTATTTTTAATTCGGATACATTAGACATTTTATTATTCAGAATGATCGCAATACTTCTGTTACCTTCGTAAGCTCGGAAGAAAAATTTTGCAAAAAGTTATTATTTACATTTCGTTTTTGATTTTAAACTAAATTATATATTTATGTTTTCAACCTTAATTCATAAAATATTGACGTTTTAACAGACTAGTCCGTTTGGCATTTCGTCTGCATTATGTTTGTTACGCAGCTACAACCAAACGCATTGTTCGATTTTCATCAAATTTTTCATGGATTGCATTGCTAAAATTGTTTGACTTTGGAATTTTCCTATTTTTATTGTTATTACTAAAGATTCTTTTTTTTTAAATTTAGTAGAAAAATAACTTCTCTCCTTTTTTCTCAGGAACTAGATTTTTCCTAGGAAATCGGCTTATTTGGTTTGGTTCGTATTTAAATACATTTGTAACATTATTTAAAAATCTATCAGAAAGTTTTTGATTAATAATTTATTTTTCTTGTTTTTTCAGAGTTTTGGGGTCCCCAAATTTTGAGCTATTGATTTTCCGCCTCAAGGTATATTTTTCTAAACCTGTATGCCAAATTTCATTAAAATCGTTCCGTTAGTATAGGACATTTTTCGAAAAACTACTTTTTCAAACTCACTTTAATATCGAATTTTTGTGCTACTACAACACATATACCTATAGGGTTAGTGCTCCAAATATGAGACCCGTGCCTAATATGAGACCCCACCTTGAAGAGGCTGATATGTGCTACAGCCTGGCAAGTCAAACGAAAAACGATAGTGTTTATGGCTATCAGTAGTCTCGGAGTTAGTTGGACGCCTACCGTCGAAAAGAGAGTTTCTGTGGATTTTATTTTATTATACTCCGAATTAAAATTTATTAAGAACATCACAGAAAGCTTGTTTAAAACATCAAGGAAAGATTAACTTAAAATCTATTCATAATATAATAATAGCTATTTTGACAAGGTGAAGATATGTATTTCACTTTTTAAGTTTATACCAATCCTAACCTCACAAATTCGTTCTAGAATATATAAACATGGTTGTTCCTAATATGAGACCCATCACGGGCCTAACATAGGCAGGGTCTCATATTAGGCACAGTTTCTTTTATATTACCAAAATTCATGCCTGATTTTATTTTTCAGATGTATGTTAATGCAAATACTGCCATTAATGAGAGGAAAGTGTAAAACATTGGTTTAATAGTCATGCAAATGTTTTAAACAGAGGGTCTCATATTAGGACTACTTTTGTAAATCTCAAAATTTTGACTTTTTTTAGAAAACATTTTTTTTTTAAAGAAATATACATTTTTAATTATTTTGAAACATTTGCCATTGAATTACAATATATTATTAATTGTTTTGTCACATAAACTGTTTGTTTATTTTATTTAAATCCTGAGTTACACCAAAACCAAAAAAGGGGTCTCATATTCGGATCACTTACCCTACCATTATATTATATATTATGTATACGAAAAAGTAAAAAATTAACTTCGTACATTTTATTTAAACATTACATTTTAACATAAATATTTTTTTTAAGTACATTATAGAAAAACTAATATTACTAGCAAAGAAGTATTTTCTTTTAGCTTTTTATTTGATCCATAAATAATTGCTATCTTATAGTTTTAATTCTAAATTTATTACAATAAACAAAATATATGAAGGATTTAACCTTTGTCATAGGTTTGGAATGTAACTGTTTGAATTGGACATTATAGTTATTCAAACAGTAGTCGTTGATTTTAACGCCAGATATACTGTAATTACCGCAAACTTCATTATACACACAGTAGTTTATATATACAGCAACTTTATATACACAGTGTACATTATTATCTTGACAGCGGAAACTACAAAATATCACTTCCTAAAGAAATTTGTACTACTTTGATTTTCATTCATTCTATATCTATGTGAAGGAATATTAAAATGATAGGCCTCTATTACCCTTATATTCTAAATGAAATTTTTTTTACGGTTCATAAATAAATAACAAAACATAAATGAAAAAAAAATTAAATTAAATTATAGCTTTGAATCACTTATAAAAATTGCTCATCTTTTGAAAATCTAGTTAATTTATTTTCGTATGTATGTAGTTACTTCAATATTTGATGGTATTTCCTGGTCATTATAAACCAAACAATTATAAAAACAAAACGTACTGACATCACAAGACGATACAATTTACTGGTCTTCTTGACAGTAGGTCTAGATTTCTCTTAACAACAAGCTTCGAATTTATAATGTACTAAAACCAGCTTGGACCTACAGTCAGTCTACAAGTGTGGGGCAGAACTAAGCCTTCCAATTCCTTCGTCTCCAAACCCTGCAGTCAAAAATTTTTAGAAACATTACCAATGCTCCAATCTAGGTTTCTAACCTCTCTCTCCATGAAGATTTGAACAAGCAACCCACCAAGACGTTTGAAGAGAAGGTGGCCTACTGTCTATAAAATAATTCTAGAGTAAAATAATTCCTCGAGTTTGAACCCTTGTAACTTCTAAACGGAAAGTCGTATTTAGATGAAACAAGTTTATTTATTTAGACAATTTAATAAAATTTTATTTCATATGAATAATTATTTTTTTAAATTAATTTTTGATTACTTTATTGTAGGATAAGTAAAAAAAAAGTGCCGTTTTTTCAGCACATTTTGACAATGTCCAACTTTAAAAACTAACTGCTTTACAGGACTTTTAGAACTCATATAAGTGTAGAGGCCTACGAAGTTTCAAGTCGAAAAGTTAATTAGTTTTCTATTAATTAACGAATTTAGTGGGACCTGATATCTTTTGAACCGCTATAGATAGAAACACGAAACCTTCACAGAAAAACCAAGAAAAAATTACCTTTCAAAGAAATGAACTTTAATTTGCTGCTGTGGTGCTATAAAAAGTTGTAGAATTTTTTAAAGTTGATCAATAATTCGTAGTTGAAAGGTGTAAGAGGGAATATTATGAGGGAAAATGGGCCAATGTTGTTATACCTTGACGCAGACTTTTTCCCTACAACCCTGCCCGAGCTCTACCACACTACATCCATGACTTAATGGACAATGGACACACCACAGCCGCTATAAGTGTAATGACGCAATTACTTTGAATACTATTTTTCCCCTAAATCATAATTAATTAATTATAGTATAATTATAAGATAGTTATACTCCTATAAATTTTAAAACGTTTTCTATTAGCTTTGTGTAGGCTTTAAGTCTCTATTTGTGGCTTTAAAATGTTAATTAACATTAAGTTTAACTTAAAACTAGGAAAAGGTGCTTCTTCTTCAGTCTTCAAAGTCGTAAAATCGTTAATTGTACAAATAAATATGCCAATTATAAACTGCAACCTTATTCTTACAGAAATTAATCAAAATTATGTTGATCAAAATCTACTTCTGAACACTGTCCAGTCAAAAAAAAAAAAGTTGTTTCTTGCAAAAGGTCGGGTATATTGAGCTGTAAAAATAGGCCAAACACAGCAGAATCTCGAATAAATTAGTACAAGCTAGAAACTTGGTGGAGATGCTGTGTTTAGCTTCCTGTTGAATGTACTAAAAGTTCACTAAAATCCGAGCTTAGCAACTTGTCATATTGAAAAATGGCGGTTCATATACGATTATTTGCTTGTAATTCCTTAAATATTGTAGGTAGGATAGTAGTTTCAAATGACAAATGCAGAGGACTATAAACTAAAGAACTATTGTTCTTATAACTTTTTCTCTAAACCTAAGGTTTGAGTTATAAATAATTTGGTTTTATTAGAGAACATACAATAGTGACCAGATGGGGCCTAACCTGGGAAGAATTCATGGTAGTTTTGGAAATGGATTAACTTTTAGTTTAAGCGTTCAAGCGCAGTGCATTATACTAGATTCTTTATTTATATGTTCTTTGAGACATTTGTTTTAGTAATAATAACAGCGACGGCATGAAGTGATAAAGATCACCTAATCTATTAAATTAGATCTTATTACGTGATAATTAATTCAAAGGAAAATAAAGTAAACAATTTTATAACACTTTTTTAATAATTTTAAAAGGGAATCACATTGGGTTTTGTCTTAAAAACTAGGGCTCAACATTTTTTTTCTTTTAAACGACTTGGTTAAATACAAATTAAAAATTGATATTAACATCTTTTATCTGGTCCTTAATATGAGCAATGTAAAAAAACATCTTTAATATATGCCACTTTTTCCTTCATTATTCAACAAATAACATTTTTTTATAATCTTCTTGAACAATTTATAATATATGATAACATAAACAACATTTATTTCTTCTATAATTAAGGCCATTGTTACATCCTACCGTTAACATCTTAACTAAAATTGTTAAAAAACAACAACAATATGGAATAGTACAATAAAATGGCCTTCAATTAACAACAACAAAAAATCATAATAATTATTATATAATTAACAACCAAATATATACAAACAGCAAGCAGTCAACAAAGTATAGTAAAGTACATGAATTTAAACAACATTTATTTAATCTATTTCATTATTTTAACATATTTATTCACGTACGTTTCATATATTGTATTTAATATTTTTTCCTCATTTTTAAATAACTCGATAATAATATTCTTCAATTGCATAATATAAAACCCGTATTTATTTATTTTTAATTTAAATATTTAACAACTGAAAAAAATAACATCTCAAATTTGTTTTCTTCTTATATTTTTCCCAAATTTTTCATTTAATGTATTTATGAATAAAGAAACAATTAACTGTAGAATGTATTCAATGTTCTTCATTCTATTCATTTAATTTTAATATTATTAACTTCAAAATCTGTACTTTGAAAATAAAATACTTTAAACCAGTCCCTTGATCGAATTAATAGATAACTGAATTGAAACATTTTTATATAGATTACCAATGATTGACTTGAAGATTTAGTTCTTTAAATTTGATTTAGGCTAATATATTATATATCTAACGAATAAATAATACATAGGTGAATTACCAGGAGTTGTTAACTGTGTAAAGTTGTATTTTGGCACAACTTATTTTTTATGAAATTTTATTTGCTTTTCAAATATGTATATTGTCTCCATTCTTGATAACAATTTAAATGGGTATATCACGGCTTACAATTTATATTGCGCAAAAAAGTCTTTTAAAGTAATACATATTCATACATCTAAATTAGTACCTACTGTAAAATTTAACGGGATGTGGTTTAAAGTACGTTTGTTGAACACATATTAATAACATCGTCAACTCCACGAACAATTTTATTACAATATTTAACCAGATTTTCCATGTCATTTTTATTATTCTCTCAACTTTGATTCAATAGGTCCGGGTACTAAAGGATCAACTAAGTTTGTCGGGAAATAGTATAAAGGGGATAAAGAATAGGAAAGAAACTAATAGGCTAATTTAAATCAACAAAATACACAATTCTCTGGATAGAATAAATCATAATAAAAGGTACAACAATATTTGGACGACCACAAAATGGTGATACATATCTAAGGAAAGTAGGGAATTGAAAGGAACCTTGGGGGAAACCACTGAGTCTTCATCTTGAATACACCTGAAACATTAAATTAAATAACTTATTATTTATGGAATTTACAAATAACAATAAAACTTATTCTTACAAATTAGGGTTGTAATAGCATAAGAGAAGGTAGGATTAACCACACGGCTTTTTACATCAGTTAAGTGTAGTGTAGGTTTGACAAAGATATTGTTCACTTTTTCAATGAATGAATGAAACGTAAAGAGCGAAAATTATTAGTTTATTAAAAAACAAAATATCAGGGTTCCATTTGCGTTAGTGGTTTTGTTTTTATCTTTTTGAGAATTCTAGTTGGCCACCGTTAGCTTGTTTACTTATATTCATAATTGAGAGGCAGTGTAGCCGTGCGGGTTAAACCACGTCTGCTCGGCCATCACTGAATCATGAGTGGAACGAGATGGGGTTCGATTCCTCGGCGTGACGCCTCGCTCTCTCTCTGATTTATATGGCTCACTATTGATCACATGTGTGAAGTGGCTGCAAGTCTCTAATGTGGGGCGTAAAAAATGCCTAAGTGATGGCCTAATTGCAAGGTTCGAACAAGTGGTTCGTCCTACCCGTTCTAGTAGGAACAGTAGGAAGTACTAGACTACTACTACTATGTTCATAATTTAACCTCATTGATTACTATTCTGGTAGTACTGTCTTAAACTATGATAAGTGAAGAATTATTGTCGTTTTACAACAAATATAAACTTTGGTCCAGACATCTGTGGACCTTAATCCGCAATTGATTCGTCAAGAGGATAGATAAAGTCAGCTATCAAGATGTTGATCTGGGAAGAAGCGAAGAGGGCTTAGATAGGAACGGGAGGGCTGCAGGAAGTCAAAAATGCTACTGCCAGTTCTAGAAGAAAGGAAAACTAGATTGCTTATGGAACTGTGTAGACCCAACATTAGAATCATGGTTGGAGTTTTCACTGGACACTGCCAACTCAAAGGACATATATATATATATATATGGCATTATTAAAAATGGAAGACGATCCTACCTGCCCAGTGTGCGGTGAAGTTTATGAAAGTATGGGTAGGATATGTAATATGGAAGATCCTAAGGATATAATATGGAAGATCCTAATCCTAATGCGCTTTCACGCAGTAAGAGCGGGAGAAATCAGTGAAGAGGAGATTGCTGCACAAAGTGGCAAGACATCCAAACTAGGAAATTTGAATGTAAGACTGAGGTAGTTTCGTGGGTGATTTTCAGGGAGTGGCAAAAAAGAACCCGAATGCTGTCTACTTGCTAGGTTTGGCCTACCCCGCCATTTTACTACTATTACTGGACCTGGAAAGTAAAACTAACTTGCACGAATAGATATTTTTATTATAGTAACCTAATATCTTTTAAAATTTCTCATAAATGTTGGGGAAAGTAAAAAATAAAAGAGAGAGAGAGAGAGAGAGAGAGAGAGAGAGAGAGAGAGAGTATTGTGGTCGAACGAAAATTCGATTTTGATCTTTTGATCTAGTTACCTAATTATTTTAAGGTCCCTTGAGTGCAAAAGAGTTTTTTTAAATGTCTGTCTGTCGACCGTTGTCTATTGTCAGTGTGAAGACGCGTAGTGCCTAAGGTACACGGGGCCGATTTCAGTATAAATTGGCATACCTACATACTCGGGTATGGAGAAATTAATTTTAGATCTAAATTTTGGGGTGCTACCTAGAAAAAAAAACTCCGAAACAAGCATCAATGGAAAACACTGGACCAAGTGAATATGTGCTCATTTATGAGTTAGTTTAGTACAAGTTATGTTCGGACAGATGATTATTTACCACGATTGCTTTACTTTATGAAACAAATATGTGAGGGTGTAGACCATAATTAAAACTCTTAGTAAACAAAAACTTAAAAATAAAACATTTAAAATAAATTAGTATTACCTCGATTTTCTAGATCTTGGAAAAATATTCTGTTTCTACCAATGGAACAATTGAAAACCGACTCTCTTTAATAAAAAAAAGTAATTTTCAAGATGAAATATGTTTATTCATTTTTGTTGTTTTTTAGAATTAGATAATAGTTTATGTACATTCAAAATTACATTAACTTCACTTCAATGAACTTATTTATTTTTCATTCACAACAAAAGAAAACTGTTTCAGAAAATAATATTTTTAGTAAAGTTTAAGAACAATGTAATGTGGGAAATAGTCCATTGTTCACAGCATTTTTGTTATGCTAATATCTTTTGCATGTTTTACAGTGTATAGAAAAGATAAAACAAAAGGATGACCTTCTAATCAAGTTTAAGATTCGTTTTGAGACAAAAGAAGACTAAACAATGTTAATAATACTATTTTGTTTGAAAAGAATTTGTTTAGATGTGTATTAGTAAAATTGTACGAGTGGTTTTGATTTTCTTTGTAGCCTTTCTTCGTTTTGAGTTGAAACGCATGTTTGTTCTTAAATGTATTTTATCTGGTTATTGTTGACATCAGTAATCCTAGAATTTTTCTGGTTCTTGGCGCCCATTGTACACAGTATTTTTAACCACTGCGCCGCAAGATCACTTTGGGTATGCTGGACATTGACACGGCACTTCTGATAATACTTAAATCGTATATAAATTTAAATTTCAAGAGAATGATCAGTAAGACTTAAAACCTTAATCATTGTGTGGGAATGTTTACTGTACACCGTGAAAAATTGGCATAACATTTAAATGTATATCCTGTTTTTAAATTTTACCAAGTGTGCTGTGGTATTTTTATAGGGTCTTTGCTAGGGTGTGCAGTGTATATTAGTATGTCAGGGTTTTATCTACTCATATAGCACTGCATGAGTTAAGTAGTGCACTACTTATTTAACTTGTGGATTATGTTGTGCCTTTGTCTAATTTTCTTTACTCTCAATCATCACATTAGCGTGTCGTTAATATTTTTTTAGCAACTAGATCCGGATATTCAAATTTAGCTTATTTTTTGTAATGGACTAATGGACCCTGACAATTTTTTCAATTAAGTTCTTTGTTATCTTAAAGAAAATATCATATATTTATCCTATAGATAGGTTCTAAACTTTATATCTATAAGTGCATAATTACATGGTCAAATTTGTTCCATTTATTAGTTGTTTCGAATTCATTCAATCATTTAATTATGATTGAACATTTTATCAATATTCACTATAAAAATAACTTCTTTCTTGCGGTGAATCGAACCTAACTTCTTACCCTTTTAGTTTAACAGTATGATTATAACCTCAAGTACTAGATTTTTCTCGGGTTAAGGACTTGTATGGTTAGATTTGAATTTAAATAGACTACATTTAAGAATTTTTTAATCAAACTCGTCGGAACCATTTTCGAGAAATAATTTTTTTCAAGTTTTCTAGTGTTTTGGGGGGGGGGGAGGAAGTAGGCACCGAAATGATTTTTCTGGACAGTTATGTCAAATTTCAACGATGCCCAGTAGCTTATTCTTTACATGTCTTCACAGACTATGTTCCCATCAGACAGACATTTTTAAAACTCAGGGGACCTAAAAACGTGTAAATAAACTTTATCTACGACTTGCACTGTAAGTAGACTTTACATTGCTAATAACAGAGAGGGAAGTGTTACTTCCTTCCCTTGGGAGTAAAAAAACAGTCATACCAACTTAAAAGGTATTTTTTAGGTAAATTTGAAGTATTATGTTGTTTTTTTTTTAGCTTTTTTGTTTACTTTTTTTCAGGAAGGTTACTTTAGGTTATCATAAAAAGTCTTTAAATTAAAAACAAACTAAACGTAATTAAATTAAAAACGTATATATTTAGTATAAGAATTGTTATTTTAATAAATCAAGTAACTAAATACCAGTTTAAGGTGTTTAAATTGCGTGAATTTGTAGGTAAAACTTTTATATTTACAAACTTAATAGCTATTACCCATGGTGCACTAATCGTAGATAAAATTTAATACGCAACATGGATCGAAGTATTTCTACTCTCGGGATTATCTCTCTCGGCAAGCCTCGAGAGCTAATACTACAGTTATCTCCCTCGGCAAGCCTCGGGAGCTAATGAAGTTTTCTCCTTCGGCTTGCCTCAGGAGAAAACTTAACCTCGACCCGGAAAACATACTTCTCTCCCTTGTTGCGTAAATAACTATTGATAGATCGTTACATTGTAGAGACTTCATATATGAGAAAGTTAAAATACTGGTGACGCAGAAGGTGCTCTAGTAACTTCATAATTTGCTAATGATGCTATTGATGATATATTATTATTATTTTAAAATATAGTATTTTCTTTAAATTGAAGTAATAGTGTAGCGCACTCAGCTATTAATTCAGGATACAAGACGGAGAAGTATATTTATACATCTTAATCGATGTGATCCAACTGTATGTAACATGTTAAGCTTCTTTGAGATTCGAATGAGGTATTTAAGTGTTTAGGCCTTGATTTGAGGATACTCACTCGGCTTCTTTGATTCCATGGTCAGATTATAAAATTGCATAAAAATATTAACTGCGACATAAATGAATTCAAAACAAACAGATTTTGCAATAAAACATTAAAAAGAGAAGAATTCACAGTTTTACATTGTACATGTTAGGGCTTACCGACAACTCCTTGACATATTCCCCCTTAAAAGGAGGAAAACTGAACTTCGTTTAGAGCTCAATACCATATTCATGAGTTAATAATTTAGAAATGGTTTTGGTTTCAAAGATTATTTTAAATTTCAATTCCAATTTTTTATGGAAAATTAAATGTAGATTTATTTTTTGCTATTTATTTTGTTGATTTGTATTTATTAATTACATTCATTTTAATTTGAAGAATAGATGGTTTAAGAATCTTCTAGGTTTCAAAATTATGTGTTACACATTAGGGCAAATACATGACCAATTCCTTCATTATAAATTATTATGCAACCTATATATGGGACTAGCAGCAACTAACCTGAAAGAGACGAAGAGTTAGAGACGTTCAAACACGATTGTGGTCTCTCCGACAGTAGTATCCAAGTTTGGTGCACTTTTCACAGAGGTGTTGGGGGTGAACCTTGCTTTGATCACACACGTCTAGACCATCAGGCTTATCCAGTGGTCTCTGCAACATAGAAATAAAACTGTAGTCAGCCAAATTAAATTGCATAATTGATTCAAATATGGTCTCAGACGTATATGGATTTTAAGGTCAATATGCTGTGTAACAATCAATGAATAATCAAAAATTAGAGGAAAAATGTTACTTAATCGAACTTCTGTATTTAAATTTAAGTTAGTGCATTTTTTTTTCTTCCGAGCAACGAAGATAATGGGACACTCTTTTACTTTGTTACCCCCGAACATATTTATTTATTTATTATTTATTATTGAAGGAAGCTTTGTGCCACACTAATTGGAAGACTATTTCTATTTATATGCTCACTCTGTTTATTTACATTGTTTATTTATAGTTATCTGTTTACTTTACTCATTATATTGTTATTTCTAGTTCTCTCTTTACTCGCCTCATTAACACTTATTTCTAGTTACCTTTTTATTCTACTTATTTAAATTGTTTTTCCTGTTATCTATTTTCTTACACCTACATTTTGGTTCAAGTTATACTTTATTCCTTACTCATTTTTAATGTATCTTCAACCTGTTTTTTTTATGTTATTGATTTACTCTGGTCAATTAAACTTTATAACTTTTCTCCAGTAGGGAGAAAAAGTTATAATTATGGATTAGTTTAGACTTTTAGAGGGACTAAAGTAAGTATTTTCTTCTCTGAACTCAAAAAGTAAAAGTAGGGCGAAAAAGTAAAGTAGGGCGAAAAAGCAAGGATTGCCAACTTAATTATTTTATAAATAGTAGAAAATGAATGGTTAATGTAATGCAGTTGTTGAAATAAGGTTGACGACACTGCTTTTTCGACCTTGTTTATAACCTGCATCTGAATAACCTTCTTGTTGAGTTTAATTCCAATTTTTATTTGTTTTTAATATTGAATCTCTTATATCTGCTATTAAAAGTGCTAATAATTATTGTGTTTATTAAAATAATAAATAAAAACTGTGCAATGGACCTGTACCTCGTGAGTAAAGTGCCATTATTACTCTCGCGATAATTATCTCCCTCGGCTTCGCCTCGGGATTTAGGGACCATGGACCCTTCGGCTTCGCTTCAAGAACCAACTTTTTCACTCAGGGAATAATGGCTTACTTTACTCCTTAGGCGCAAAAATAACTATTTTGCTGTTTCCTTTTTCGACTAGATCACACTTCATTTACGCTATCTCCTGGGTCTATATTCTAATGTTTACTTTTGGCTAATTATTAATTTTTATTTTATTATGTTATGTATAACATTTAGTCTATCCTTCTGGAACCTTTAGCCATTATTAACTATTATGACTTGTGACTTATGACCGAAAAACCTATTTAAATGTGAAAATTAAGGTAATTTTAGTGTTCCAGTTAACTTGAATAGAGAATTTTAATAAACTTCAATTAAGCACAATTATATAATTTGTAAGGTAAACATATTCATTTGTTATTCAATATCATTTAACGAGATATATATTAATAATTATGGATGTTATTAAAAATGTTCCTCCATAATATTATTCCTTTTTTCATGGTATTGTTGATTATTAATCAGATTGAAAAATTAACACAAACGATTCCTTATATAAATTAGAATCAAATGTATAAAAAACACTTATAAGAAATGGATATTATATTTTTTTAGTCTTTTAAAACGTCGTATAGAACTGAAATTTAAATTAAAATAGACGAGGTAGGTAGTGCAGACCTTGCCAAATTTCCGTCGAAAATGAGAGTGGCATTCAGAAAGCGAGGAACAAACAACGTAACCTAATCCAATATACACCCCAGACTACCTTTATACCTTCAACATCTCTAAGCTATTTAATTAAATTACTTTATCGTTACGTAGCTATTAATATTGTTATAAAGGAGGGGAAAGATATGCGCACGTGTAAAGGCAATATATTTAAGTAATTTACATTGTTATGAATTTTTTTCATATTGTTAGCGCATTTTTACATGGTTTTGTACTTGGATATAACTGGCATCTTATCCTTGTCTAAATATTATATTACGGTTTTAAAGTTATATTTCAAGATTTGTTTCTAATAATAAAGAACATATAACTTATTAATTTCTATATAATGTTTTTTAAATAGTTCAAGATGAATTACTAGGAATAGCATTGTTCCTACTTTCGTTCGTCCTTTTACTTTCGATGAACTCAATATGTGCATTACGGAACGGAGAGGTCAACCCTTATTAATCAAAAGTCAACATAATCATCTCATCATGTAAAGACAAAGATATTGAGATAAGATCCTACTCAGGGGTGGCCAACCCGCGGCCCGCCTAGAACATTTTTCTGGCCCGCGAGGTTTATCATACTTTTAAAAAAAAAATATATATTTTATATAAATATAATGGCCAAAGTAG
>KZ651517.1:59799-71288 GCA_001010745.2 Gerris buenoi
AAAAAAAAAAAAAAAAAAAAAAAAAAAAAAAAAAAAAAAAAAAAAAAAAAAAAAAAAAAAAAAAAAAAGCGTATGGATAATTTATTTTATAAATGTAAGGTCTTAGTATGCGATTATTATTGCAACAAAAATTAAAAGAGCACTACATAATTTGATTGTTTGAAAAACGGAATCTCTCAAAAATTAATTATTTTTGTTTCCGAGCTTATCGAAGTGTTTTCAAAATTATTTTCCGATTTCAAAATTCCGTTTCAGATATAAAGGGACATATCATGTGGTCTCTAGTCTGTCTGTTGTTGGTCGTTCAACATTTTTGCGGAAGCATCTTGAACATATTTCCGATTTGGATGATAGTTAAATGCAGGACAAAACCAGGGCATTTTTTGTCCGTATAAATTTTAATTTGCTGCGTCTATTCTTTTCTCTCTTCCACATGCGAAAAATATTCTTTTTTTTTAACAAATATTTAATTTCCAACAAATTTAATTGTAACATAAATTCTTCTATATGGGGGGATCCACGGTAGGTCACTGCTACCGCATTCGCCCAACATGCAGGACGAATGCGGTAGCGGCGAAGTCTCAGGTTCGATTTTCGGCACGGTGTTTACCCAGCATCCATATAAATTTGTAGGTACTTAGGAGAAGTGGCGTCTATCCGGTTACGGAAGTCAATACTAAAGTTTTATAGCTGATGGAGTGACACACCATACCCATCATCCATTACAAATATAGTTGTATAAGCCCTTTGGCAGGTCCAAGCCCATTTAGGGATGTTGTGCCAAAAATTATTATTATTAATTATTTCCTCTGACATCTAACTTTAAATATGTTCTGTTTGTAATTTAGATTTGAAAACTTACCATTGGACAGTCCTTGATGTAATGTCCTTTGCTGAAACATAGGTGACAAAGATATGTGCTGGGTGGTGGCCTGTATTTTGATTCTTGTTGATTGCAGCATGATATCCTTAGCTCTCCAAGTCCATCAGTAAGTTCGTCTGCAATCATAATTTATATTAAAAAGTGTGTATGATTCAAATTAAAGGAATGTTATACTTTTAGAGTTGTGTAAACTATTATGTGCAATACATAATACAATACGTGCAATACTATAATGCCAATACAGTTTTAGGTCTTCCGCTGGTGATCTCAGTAGATGAATCATAAGAGTAGTATGTATAATGGAAAATATCTTAAGATGCTTCTAGCTTAGGAGATGAAGCGTCGAAACCTACATTTACTGATATTCAGTCACCATCGGAAGCCCTAGAACTCCATTGGAGGATTATAATTAGGTTTTCGAACTCAGTGTCTACTTTAGACCTGTGCTAGGTTCTACAAAAAAGAGATTATAAAGTAAGAAAGCTTTGCTAATCCAATTGTATTGGCAATACTTTGGATAAGTCCCAAAAACCAGTATACGTTTTATTACCAACAAATACTGGCAAATTGTGGTCAAACGACTCGACAAGGAAAATCTGGATTTAAGTTAATATACTCATCAAATTTAATTTAACACAAACCTTGACTCCCTGACAGGTTCTACACTGCATACATTAAAACCGTGCTATCGAGCTATATGAAAGTATGGGAGCCTTTGGACTTACACAAATTTATATTTAAATACTTTAATAATAATTTATAATAAGGTAATGATTACTTACTAATTGAACAATCGAGTGGTGGGCTGGGTGGCAGGTATAGTGGTGGAGCTCCCCATCCTCCTTTATAAACTTTACTGCTTCCTCCGCCTCCACCACCTCCTCCACCCCCTCCAACTCCTTGCTGAAAAAATTAATCACAAGTTCGTCAGAAAATTTCTCTAGATTGATACCATAAGACATAAAAATGTCAATTTCATATACGCTTTAATATTCTGCAGTTGTAAAATACATATCTAAGCACAAGAGATGCAAGTCTCCTGGAGGACAAGTTTAGTACAAATACTAAATTATACGTGTCTTCAGATTCTTATGTACTTTCCACACAATTGTACGTAGGCGGTCCAGGAAGTAACAGACGTTTTGGCATTACGTGGCAGTTAGCAGTGCTAGAGTTGCTATCATAGCGTCAGAGTGTTCTTACACTTAGTACATATCCAGCTATGGTATCCTGTTCGTCGTGCCGCTCGTACTTTGGCTGCGGCTGCAGTATAGTTTTTTTTTTTTTTAAACAAGTTCTTTATTGGCATAAGTTACAAAAAAATGTTGTGTATACCGGAGCCATAATGTTATTTTGAGGGAGGATAGTTTGTGTCTTTAATAATTTTTTTGATATTTTGTAAAGGATTGGAGCTTTTGAAATACTTTTGTGGAAGGGGAATATTGGGTAATTTCGGAGTAAATATTTTATTATTATTATTTTGTTTATTATTTTAAATGGGAATTTTTTTTATTGGATTTTTGTTGGGATAGTTTGCAGGTGTATAAATGGGTATCATAGGCAGTCTGTGGACTGGCTTAATCGGGAACCAACCTGGCATTTGCCTATTAAATTAAAGGAAACCACAGAAAACCTCAATTAGGTTGGGTGGACCCGAGTCCTTCCAAAATTCTTCCTGTTTTTCCTATGTAATTTTTATTTATTTTTTTTTTAATTTTATTTCGAGTGTGGGTTTCCAGTATAGTTTTAAAATGAGCTCTTCAATTGAAAATTCCGTAATTTTGTGATAAGGTTTTTTTAAGCGAAAAATCATAAATTAACTGAAATTTATCGCCAAAAGGCGAGGGAGGAAGTGGTGCATTGTTTTTAAAAATGGTCAAACCAATGTTCATGTCATGACGAGGATCACAGTGGTAGGCCTAGTCTTGGTCTGGTGGCGAAAATCCGTGAAAATCGTCGTTTCACGATTACGCAACTCTCTGAACATTTCTTCCAAATTTCACGGAGTTTACTTCATGAAATTGATGTGGGAAAACTTGGTTACTACAAACATTTTGTGGTAACGCTTTGACACGCATTCTGAGCTGCATTCCGGTGTAAACCGGTGGTTGAAATCGTAGGCGGCGGATTTCTACAGAGAGTCAGAGAGGGTATTGAAAAGCTTGTTGTTCATGGAGAGATAAATGCCTTAATTTGAATGGGGATTATGTAGAAAATTGTCTAAGACTTTACCTTCAAAATGTGTGTAATAGAATTTTTTTTTTTTAATTTCTTTATTTATTATTTCAAAACGTCTGTTACTTTCTGGATAGCCTCTTACTTCAATTAATTATATTGAAATTTATTTCACATTTTGTTCTATAGCAGGAAACAAATATTTATACCTATTACCGCATAATCATACAGGAGCAAAATTCAGGAGCCAAATCTTCATACATTAACGCCTCGTAGAAACGGATTGTTTTTCGACCGTTTAGCCGTTTCAAAGTATGCGCTGTAGCGGCTAGAAACCCGCTTTAGCCGCTCCACACACCTCTGTCGGTCAGGTACAACACTCTAATATCCATGGATAAAATGGATTTTGAAGAAAAAGTTGCTTTGTGGGCTTTAGTGATATGACTGAGAATGCTTAAACAAAAGCTTTGTGTGTATCCATTAGTAATTCAAAGATTGCTATAAAGACGATTCTACAAATTATTTAACGATTTATGTGATTATCCTAGGAAAGTCTTTGGATATTTTATAATTTGAAAGAATTTTGAATATGAATTGTTACATTTTATTTATTTTGATATCACGTATGGAAATACAATTAAATTAGAATACAATATAAGGATGGTTATGCCATTTCATTATACACATTTTATACAAACTGGGTTTATTTTCCATTTAACTTATGAAGTGATCACTATTAATATAGTATCTGCTTGCCATTTTAATAAAACAAATAAAAAGGGTTAAAGAACATATTTTGACGAAAAAGATATACTACTCCAATGAAACTTATTAAACTTCTTGTGGGAATAATCTCATATTATTATCTTTACTGGTATCCCATTCAGCAGACGGTTTAAATAGAGCCTGTCGTGTTTTTAAAACCACCCCGGTTGTTCTTCCGGTTTTACGTACTATTTGAATCGACGTGTTACATACTCGTAAAAGCGGTAGATTCCCCACCGCGGCGGGGTAAGCGATCGAGAAACCGCCGCGCCGGTGTAAACAAGAACTTAGCTTTGAGTCCTTGCATCAAATTGGATATTGTTGCCTTAGAAACAAAATAAAGCATTGCAAAGTTTGATTATTTCATTAAACATTTCAGCTTGCTGCAGCTTGAAGGTCATATGACGATCTCATTAAACTTTAGTGATGATTATCTCAAAACTTGAACCATATGATAATAAACAAATGAATTAATTTTGGTGCGATAAAGTGGCTTATAACTATGTCTGGTGACATTTTTATGAGAAATACATTAAAAAACGGACTTGTCTTTCTTTAAGAATTAAATTTAGGTTGTTTTGAAATTAATTATTATAGAAAAAATATTGTTATTGTTATTATTATTATTTATCATATTATGTAGTTTCTGCAATGTAGTAAGACTAGAATCGAGGAAATACAGCAATCTCGACCTATAGTAGATTGGAATAAAGTTCCATATATTAATAAATATAAAAATATAAATATAACAACATTCATTCCACTCATTTACTTGCTTACCCACCAATTACTTTAATGCTTTAATATTCCCATGTCTTAATAGGTAATTTGACTAAGAGTCTATCACTAAGTACTATCACCTTAATTTACCAAAGAGTGGTGTTACGTTGTACTAAATTCTTTGAACTAAACATCCTTTAAACTTTAGACAAAGTAATTCCTCATGAGTTGTAAGCAAATAAAGGGTGGGTATACAATTAAATGTTTTCCATATGGGTGCCTCATTTGTCGGTTACCTACCATCATTTTAAGGGTAATTAAGTAGTAAATTAGTACCCATTTTTTTTACTATTTAAATACATTTTTTCATAATATGTATTTAAGGGATGAAAAAGTTGTTTTTGTGAGATCGGTTCTAACGATTGCAATCTAATATTTCATTTTAAATTCTTAAAATCTAATGTTTATGCATGGTTTAATATATATGTATTGAATATATGAAAGTGAGTCACAAATGATTCGCAGTCCCGTTATATTTAAACTTCCGATCTTGATTCTTTACAAAAACTTCGTTTTGAGGTACTTAACTTGGTTTGATATCATTTTCCCTATTCTCTCAGCCTTGCTTCATCGTCCATTCATTTATCTATTTGGTCTGCTTAAAGTTCCTTCGAGGACAAAGTCAATTTGGCCGAAGAATTTTGTTAAGACATTTTGTCCAAGTTGCATTGGTATTAAAATAAATATCTAATACAATTTGAAAATTAGTATTAATTTTTAATAAACTAGATATATAGTTGAAAAAAATATATTCTTAAATAAATTGTTCATAATTAATAATCCTTTTTTATTTGTTTAATTGATGTTCTTTAGGCAAACATATAAAATGAATGAATTCTTTTCGAGACAATAAAAAGGTAAATAAACATTGTTTTAGATTTCAGTGAAGTGACTTGTATTTACAGTTATAAACTTGCAAAATTAGTGTGTAGACTAAACAATTAGAAGTTGTCTTGAATTTGTTTTTCTTGCAAACTAAAACAATTTCTTTTGGAACTGTGATTTACTCGCTCATTCCGACGCCGATTTTACCCATAACCATAACATTAAATAAAAGTTCTATTAACCACTTGTGAAGAAGATTAAGTTAATCCATTTCACTTTATACCTACGTAATGAAGCTTCCATGAGAATCAACCGAGCCCAGGAAACAGCTGATATTTTCCTCACTGCTTACTCTTCTTTTTGACAAACCACGAGTTAATGTTGCTATATAATTATTGGTGATTTAAAATGTTCAATTTTTAAGGCGAAGCTACATACCAATTCCTTTAAGCAAATAACAATTCTCAATGTAGCTTTGTTGTATACAATTTCTTTAAGCCGTATAAAGTGTTTGGTTAAGATGTCTTTGAAGAAAGTCGCAGTCTTGTATTTTGTTTTTGTCACTACACAATTTGAAGTTTTTCTTGTCATATTTACAAGGGGGTTTGGATTGTGGTGATTTCGTCTTTTCATATTTTGATATTAGTACATACGTTATTATTTGCGGGTGGGAAGTAAAGCCAGTGCTGTGGCGGTAGGTCGCACCTCATGGTGGCGGCACGGTACTACTGTCTGGTCCGGCCTCTGGGTGGAGCAGTCTATCCAAGAGTCCGAAATACCCCGAAATATCCGGGGGCCTCGTGCCAAAAGGCCGGCCTTCCTTGTCCCCCCGAACAAACGCAGCCCCCTTCGTAATCCGTGTTATGCCCCCGTCTGGACAAGAGCCTCCTTTAGACACCTGACAACAAGAAACTGGGTCGTGGATGGGGGTCCCGTCCTCTTGTACCAAAATCATCCAAAAAATTATTATACCTATTACTTAAACTGTCCAGAAAATATATCTAGAGTTTTGTTTGGGTGAAGTCAAATGCAATATCTATCACCACAAAACAAACTCCTTTAAGCCTATTACCCTAATAAAAGTTCAAATATACCATCACCAATTTATACACATCTCACCTAAACAAAACATATAATTTATTATTTCATTGGTGGAGATGCCCTATTCCCTACACCTAATTAAAAAATTAAGTTAATAATTACAAAGAGATCTTACATAAAAATGTGACAATCATAATATACCTTACTTGCCGATTACCTAAAAATGTAAAAATTATTTTGACCCAAATAAAATACTTTGAGCCTATACATAATTGAAACAGAATTGGCATAAGAAGGTTATGAACAAAATTTAATTCTGACTTTAGTAATCTCTTTTTATTTAATTAAAGAATTGTAGTTCAAAATAGGTCAAACAGGGATAATTAAAATGTTATCTGCTTCAATGTGAATAGTCCGGATGTGAATACATCCTGACTATATTTCGACCTTCTCTTAGACTCTCATAGGTCATCTTCAAGCCTATAACATAATTGAAGACAAGGTTTTACTATTTTATCATAATGCTTAACAAGGTTATTACTTACATTTATAAAAATATTAAGCAGCATTGTTATTGTTTTAGAATAGTAAAATCTTGTCTTCAACTATGTTATGGGCTTGAAGATTCCCTAAGAGAAGGTCGAAGTATAGCCAGGATCTATTTAAGCATATGGTATTTTTATTATCCCTGTTTGACCTATATTTGAACCACGATGCCGATATCCTTTTACCGTTTATGAAAGGGTGTTAAAAGAAACAATTCTTCATATGTTATTCAAGAATACTCGTGAATAGGATAATGAGATGAGTTCAATTATAGAAATAATTATGGATTTTTTTTTCTTAGCTATCTTGGATCTGATATTATTTTGTTAATTTTATTAATTATTTATCTATCGTCTTTATTACCAGTAATTTGTAGTTCTGCGTAAACGCTCACTAGTACTAGTGTCAACCTCTTAGTTTGTATGTGTAAATACTAACGAAAGCTTTTGAAATACTCGTATATTATATAAATACAATGTTATTTGAAAATATTTAATTCCATTTTGCATTATTATTATTTTTTTAAACTTGATTGGATAAATATATATTGGAATAACGTCATAATTTATCAGCACTGAATTAAATACAAAAAATAAAAACATCTTCTAATGATTTATTTGAAATTTCTATTTACATTTTCTGTTCCAGTTCCAAAACTTTTGGTGAGTTTGAGGAATCGACTAGAAGGGCTCTATTTAAAGAGTAAATTGACTCTTATCCATCTTTCTAAGGCCGAAATAAAATCGAGATATTAACGCTAAACAGAGATTAATTTTAGACAGGTGTCTCGAAGTCGAATCTATAAATCACGGTGTTTTTTTCTCCACTCTTTTTAACACTGGTATATAAAGGTGAGAATCACATGTTTATTTAACTAGCATATATTTCTGTGAAAATGAAATAGTCCGACACGGAAATAAATTTAACAATAGCTCATGAAATTCCATATTGTACAAATTATCTGCGTTTATATAAATAGCACACTGTCGTATATTAAACTTAAAGACTTAAGAAAATGTTCTGATTTACCTAATTAAGTTTGGCTCTTGACTTCTTTGTAGTGACTGTAAAACATGTTATTCATTGTCATTAAAAGAAGTCAAATGTGAAGTGAACCGCAAAGAAGAAAAGAGACGGTCAATTAGTGTGACACATAGATCATTAGATTATTAGGCGTATTGTCACATAGGATTTGAAAGTGTGAGTGTTTGTACCTGTTTTGATTCCCATTGGTCAGACTTGTTTTTATACGATATTGTGTGTGTGAACAAATAAAATTTATATAGGACCTTTTGCGGGTACTCTTGTCAAACCATGAAAATTGCTTCTAAATGGGTTGAATGTTACTTTTAAAGGTGTGTGCATACAGAAAAAAGTTCAGTCGTGCACCATGACTTAATGAGCGAATTTTCAAAGAAATCTTAATTTTCTTAAAAAATTCGCTAAAAAAGAAGTCATTGTGAGCAGAAGGTTAAAATCAATATGAACCCAACACTGGGCTAATTATGACTTACCATCCAAATTTCAAGTAAAAGAGTAAAAAATGAGTGTAACAGACAGACACGGAACCAAAAATGTTCCTTGATTTTTGAAAAAGATTTCTGTCTTCACATTTTTAGGGTTTTGTAGATACTTCTAAAACCCTTATGCCGAGGGTGATGTGTCCGTCTGTCCGTCGCTCTTTGGTTCATAGGGCCCGAACCGTTCAAGCGAAAGTGCTGAAATTTGGAACCCTGGTGCAACTTTTTGACCCAACCAGAGGAAAAATATACAGAAGTCCATAATTAGATTTGCGCATGCGCAATTCAAAAAAATGTGGTAAACTCAAAAATTTACATTTTTTTTAATTTTTGAGTGGGGTATCAAATGAAAGCTGCTGAAGAGTAGAACACAAATATATATATGCTTTTTTAAATTTTGCATTCCTTATAGGGGAAAAAAATCAAAATATACCCAAAAAAAATTTCCCCCCCCCCAACCACTATAGATTGGCTGGTGCTAAAATTTCGAAATAATTCATGCTAATGCCTTATTGTTGGGCGATGAAAATTCCGGGAGTTGATCCCAAATTTTTAAAAATTGTCAATTTTGGGCGCGAAATAGTGAAGTGCGCCCAAAATTTTATTTTTTTAAAATTTTGAGTTGGGTATCAAATGAAAGCTGCTGAAGAGTAGGACACAAATATATATATGCTTTTTCAAATTTTGCATTCCTTATAGGGGGAAAAAATCAAAATATACCCAAAAAAAATTGTCCCCCCCCCAACCACTATAGATCGGCTGGTGCTAAAATTTCGAAATAATTCATGCTAATACCTTATATTAGGGCGATGATATTTCCGGGAGTTCATTCAAAGATTTTAAAAATTGTCAATTTTGTGCGCAAAAATTTGGGGTGCGCCCAAAATTTTATTTTTCAAAAATTTTGAGTTGGGTATCAAATGAAAGCTGCTGAAGAGTAGGACACAAATATATATTTGCTTTTTTAAAGTTTGCATTCCTTATTGGTTTATTACTGATAAAAAACATTGTGACCCCCCGGGGAATCGAACCCGGACTCTTGAGATCGAAGACCAGAAATCATAATTACATAATGGGTATGTTTACTCATCTACAAAACCCTAAAAAGTACTTGGGGCAAGTACTTCCCTGTGATTTTTTTAAATTGGAGGCATAAAAAATGTTCGTTCTTTAGAACGATCACATAACTTCAGTTACCTTCGGTAATCTCGGAAGAAAAATGCTTCTTGTATTCAGAATCGGATTTCTGTATTAGAATTTCCGCATTCAGAGATATGAAAAAAAAGTTCTTCAGAATGACCGTTTCAGTTCCCTTAGGAAAACTCGGAAGCACAAAGCAAACATTGTTTTTAAAGAAAATAATCATTTGAATTTATTTTATTGCTTCCGAGCAATAACATTATTTGCGTTGTATGCCACATTATTTGGTATTTTTATTACATGTTTTATTATACTATACTTTTAGAACTAAATAGCCATTTGACTACCATTTCAAAAAGATTTTAAATTACTTAAAAACTCAACTGAACCTGTTTAAGTAAATAAAATCAAAGCAATATAAAATACCAATACTATTTCTATCGCCTTGTTTCGATCTTCAATCTCTTGCTGGGATATCTGTTGCACATCATCAAGCGATATTTGACTACTTGAACTAGTCAAAATAAAAACATTTCGTAAGTAGGTACTTTATGATATATATAACTGTTCAGAGTATCATTATAAAATGGCATTTTAAAATATAAATTAATTAAAAAAAAAAAAATACTGATAAATACCTAAATAGTTAAAGTTGGACTGAAAAGCAAACAATTTAAAAACTTCATTAATATACATTATATTATTACTAATGAAGAATCACGTGATGTAATAAACAGAAAACAATTCATTGCCATTATAAATCGCCGTCAATATTATGCCTTGTTTTTGTTTTTCCATAAATATGCTTTCACTACCTAATTTGTAACATATTAAAGCTACATTAGAGACGGAGATAGATAAATTAGACAAACAATATGAACCAGGTCCCCACCACTTTCTAGTATAATATAAGGAGTATTTAACTGTGGAGGCAACACGAGAAAAGTTAAGAGTTAATCGCTGGGAGCGATCTGATGAATTACTAATAGGTTAAACGAGATCTGGAAAAGGATCGAAACAAGTGGACTATACAATCGTAGCAGCATGCTGCGAATTTTTCATCTGCTGGTCTTACTTTTGGCCGTTCACTATGCTCACTCAGGTAAGCAGTTTAACCAAAAATTTCTCTATAATATTTAGAATAAAATTTTGTTTCCGAGCTTACCGAAGGTAATAGAAGCTATTATTAGTTATCTTTAAATGGGCTGATGCTTATTTTATTTGATTGACTATATTTCGTCCCTTGAGACATACTCAGACCTGTTATATATTTAAGAAGTAATATGAAAATGTGCTGAACCTTAATCTATATAATTAGCTATTTCGTCCCTTAAAGGACATCATCAGACCTGTTATATATATTTAAGAAAAAAAATTTGCTGAAGCTTATTTAATTTAATTGGTTATATTTCTTCTCTTAAGGGACATCATCATCAGGTGTTTTATATGTTTAAGAAGAAAAGGTACTAATCTTTAGCACCTTTTCTTCTTGAAGCTTTTCATGCAGAAGGGCATTTAATTTAATTAACTTTGTATCGACCCTCAAGGCGCATCATTAAACCTATTATATGTTTAAGTAGTAGTTTCCTTAAGTTGATAAATGGTTAACATATTATTAATTCTAATATAATTAATTTCTCAAACTAAATTAATAGAGTTTAACATTGCACTACACACAAATAAGCTATAAACTAAATTACGAATCGAGATTCTAATTACATTTAAATATATACTTTTTTTTTTTTTTTTTTTTTTTTTTTTTTTTTTTTTTTTTTTTAAAAAACCAAAAGTGATGTAGAAATATTATTAAAATA